>JAFHAR010001178.1:13674-32323 GCA_019677225.1 Absidia healeyae | reverse complement strand
AGCGTTTTGAAAACCAACTTCGTATCTGTTATTTATTACATACTGTAAGTTAAATACATTATACTGTTATAATTAACTTGTTAATTAACAGTCAATGACTGACTACTTCTTTTTTATTATGAACTTACTCAAACCAATAGGCTATTATGTCTTCTAAACTACTTAGTCAACAATCTGACAGCGAACAACTTCCTCTTGATGAACACGAATGTCAACAAACCTCTTCTACTCAAGAATCCGACCGCAAACAGCTTCTTCATGAATATCAATCTCACCATTCTCCTTCTACTCATCGATCTGAGAGCGACTCTGACAACAACTCTGACAACAACTCTGACCGCGGCTCTGACAGCGAACAACAGTTATAATTTTTTTTTTATTTGTCTTTTATATAGGAATTTCTTTATATATCCTTTGGATTATCTTTTATTTTATACATTATCGTCTACCTTATCAATAAAAATCATTCAATTATCAAATCATCGGATGCAGTCGTTTGTCTTTTTTTTTAGTTTGTTAATTAATTGATAATTATAATGGAGGGTCACTGGAAAAAACAAAATATATTTAGGTAAAGAAGAAGTCAGTGATGGAGTTTTTCCTAAGTTTTTTTTTTTTTTTTCATCATTATTCTATTGATCCAAGCACAACAACAGCTCTGTGAGCGACACCCTCATATTGATGCTCCGACTACTAGCAATCATAAGCTATCGACGGTTAAAACCCCGGTGAGGGTGTGGAAATGAGGGTGTCCCCAGTCATTCCCATAATTCCAATGGGAGAGTACGTATTTCAAAGTCCGATTTTTGTCGAGGCGGATAATTTAAAACTCCGCCCAGGGTGGTATTTAAACGCCGACTATGTGGCCTAGTGATTACTATCTGACATGATGCTCTCGATAGGTAGCTTGTGTTTTTGATGGATGGGTAAAACAGAAAGACGGCTTGATATTTTGAAAGGGAAATTGAAATGGGGAATGGTTGCCAAAACAATATATTGAAGAGATATGATATATACAGTACAAAAGAAGGGGAAGGGGTCAAGGCTGATCAAAAACATCGGTGATTCATTCGGAGCAGCCAACTATGCATATTTATGGAATAACTGAAATGGAAATTCAACCAGCCATCATCATCATGTAGTCTAGACCGATTATTTGGCCAACGAGCGCCCTAGCAGGAAGACCGCATCCCTGGTTGGCGTTATGTATACAGTATGGCTAATCCGGCTTACCCTTACTCCACGTAATTTGATTATCCTTGAATTTGTAATACTGTATAAGTGTACTTCTCATGTTCCCACTCCTAATAAATGCACGTATCAATTGTCTCTTCCAAGGAAATAAGCATCACCACCCTACCACAGAAAAAGATCCCCTTGCATAGATTTATATGATACTTTGCTAATGGAACAAAATTTTGTTCTAGAAAATGAACGTAAAAAGTTAGCGGCTTTATATTTAGTATGGTAAAAGTATAATTGTGATATGTTATGGTCACATTGTTTTCTTCACACAGGCGTAATACACATACAATCGGAAAGCATCATGTTAAAAAAAAAAATTGGGACCCGTACAGTTATTTTTCGGTACGGTAGCTATGACACAATATCATCATCCAGGTAATCGGTGTCGAATGAATATAAATGGATAGTGATGGATCGGCGATTTAGCTCCTCTTCAGGTAGAAATCAGAAAAAAGAAACCTGAAATGACCAAGTTCAAGTTTAGCATCGATCTAGAAATTCAGCATGTAAACAAACAAATGAAATCATTCGCAGAATAATCTAGTGTATTCATTATCGGCTACAATAAACATCAAAAAAGAAAATATAAAAAAAAGATGGCAATGGTCTGATAACAAACATGCATACAACTGTCTCCTTGATATACACTTACAATCGGAGTTTAAAATTTGACATGGAGACTATTCCTGCTGCCTGCTGCTTTATTCCTTTATCTTTATCCAACACCCTTTATAAGCATTAGAATCACATTCTATCTCATAATAATAGTAATAAAAAGAATCTCTAAATGGATGTTGTAAAGAGAATCATAAATCTTGTAGCGATAAGAAAAAAGGAGGGGAAAGGGGTGATGATGGTGTGGGGCAGCCTGGAAAAAATGCTATCCTGGCTTTAAACGCAGCACAGATATGATAGGCGTTTTTTTTTTTGTCATGTAGATTTTTGAGTATAAAATATGCGTGTCGCTTTTCATCTATTGGACTCTTTTTGTTTCTTTATCAAACTTTTATACTCCTTTCTTTTTTTAAAAAAAACAAATCCCACCATGACTTTTGCTCTGAAACCTTTGAATCTCCAGGGCGGTCAATGGTAAGAAAATAAACACAAAGAGTATCATATGGTGATTTCTAACTGCGTTTCTTCTTCTTCTTGATAGTGCTTGGTGTGGAAAATATGGGCACAAGAGAATAAGATGCCCTTTACTGAAATAAGCCTATACCATACCATACCACCTTATTATACACAATTTATGCTGGAATCCAAATGATCCTATCTTGCCTCATGGCCACAATATTTACAATATTTACTTGACCTTATATGAACTTTCTTTTCTTTGCTCTTTATATGACATTTTTTTTATATTTATTATTCATGATGATGACGACGATGATGCCCTTAGCTTATTTATTTTAATGATTGATGATGTATACCTTCTTTTCTTGAGGTTTTCGCTTGATGAAACTGGTTTTTAATCGCTTAAATCTATTGTCCCTCGACTTTTTTTTAAAAAAATAAAAAATAAATATACACCTTTGTTCTAGCTTTAAACTCGTATTCTTTGCAATCAGCTCGTGATTTTTTTTTATTAAAAAGTCACGGTTCGATGGTTCTATCGAGACATTATGTGTATAAATTGCCGATCCGTTGACATTTGTGAATGGGTGCTGGTCACTGGTTTGCCACAGGCGGCGTTTTTTTCATATAATATAAACTCCGCTTGTCAATTTTTTGCACGCTGTATCGATCTGTCAACACTATTTTTTATATCTGGATTCTATCAAAGGTATCAGTAGAAAGACTATTGCTTACTATCATTATTATAATGATGAAGATGGTAGCTATCAGCAATCAAGTAGTTTTGTTTTCGTCCATGCCCATGCTTAAAGTTTGGGAAAAAAAAAGAGTGGGTGCAACTAAAAGGTGGACGTGCGTAAAAGGAATTATCTCTGCTTCAATGCTATGCAAATATCATACGCGTTTCTTTTTTTTTGCTGATAATATATATTAGCGCAGAATATAATATATATTGGATCTAATTGAAATCAGGAGCTTCCGTAACATTTGGCGGCGGCGTTTCAAAAATTACCGTCCAAAAATAAAATAAAAAATAGGCAGTCTACTCCTTTCTTTTCACATTATTTATTTTTATAGAATGCTATGGATGTTGGACAAAGACCAAGTCGTCAACGTCGACATCTTCCCACAAATGTAACCATTTTACAACAGCAAGGCTCATCAATTACCTCTACTACCTCGACGCAACAACAAAATAACGCTACAGACTCTGATGACATGGACAATCGCAACCACTACCACTCACAGCAAAGAGGTCGCGGACGAAAACTACTAGCGAAAAAACGAATGCAACAAAACTTTGGAAACCTGGTGACATCGAGCAAAAAAGGGACAACGACAAAAGAAGCAGCATGCATGTCGATTCAATGGCGGGTTTGGTTTTGGCGATTGTGTGTTTTATGGTTCGCTTTTTTAACTTTGCGGGTGTTGACAAGTATCTGGCAAGGTGACACTACTCGACTTGGATTGAACCAGTATCTTTCTCGAATTCCTTCTACTTGGTGGTGGTGATGACGCGCTTGGAATCTTGGTGATCAACATACCTCATTAGATTAGTTTATCATTCTTTGTTAGTTTGTTAGTTTGTTAGAATAGAAATAAAATGTCTTTTTGGTACTAGAAATGATGGATGTAGTTGGGGTCTTTTTTAGCACTGTGCTGTTCTGTACTGTAGAGGAATATGATGAATGCAGTAAACATTTGTTTTGTGAAAAAAAGTTGGGAGGGGGGGGGATGATGATTGTATGTGATGTTTTATACTTTGTGCCACTGTTAACCTTACAAAATGTTATTATGGTTGGTTGGTCAGAAAATGATGGGAGATGGGCTGGGTTTTAGGGTACTTTTATGAAAACATGGAGCATATCATTTGACATACAGCGGAAATCAATGACGAAAAGGCTGTATTCGATTAGATGCAACAACGGTAGATGATCTTAGATTACATTCAATTTTTAGTCTTGTCTTTTATTATTGCGTGGGTACTTTGATCCAATGATAGCAACACCACCATGTCTCATTAGCGGCAGCAAACAGCAACAGCAAATCAAATCACGCATCAGCAGGGTCACAACATAGCTTACAATACCTGCAGCAGCCTACTCTTTCCTCTCTGATAAATTACATAGGGAAATCGATTCGGGATCATTATTGCATTATTACCAACACGGCCCTGATGAATCTAATTGGTGATGGTCACACATCTTACTGGTAAAAACAAAACAAACAGTAAGTCATTAGTCAAATAGTCAAATAGTCAAATAGTCAAATAGTCAAATAGTCAAATAGTCAATAAATAATAGTATAAATGATGTTTTTTTATTTTCATATATATAAAATGTGTAATAGACGAATAACAAAAAAAAAAGTTTCGAATGATAAGTAAAGTGGGAGGGAGAGGGAAAACATAAAACTATAGGGGAAGGGGGCGGTGTATGATAGCGTAGATATAATAAAGGGGAAGAAGAGGAAGGTTTCGATGGC
Source organism: Absidia healeyae (assembly GCA_019677225.1). Taxonomy (NCBI): domain Eukaryota; kingdom Fungi; phylum Mucoromycota; class Mucoromycetes; order Mucorales; family Cunninghamellaceae; genus Absidia; species Absidia healeyae. The sequence continues at coordinate 27,520 of JAFHAR010001178.1, read as the reverse complement.
CAAATGATCCAAGTTCGAGGTTGCCAATATGATTGTGATTGTTGATAGTGGTGAAGAGCACTGTTGATGTTGTTGCTGTTGTTAAATGCATAATCTGTAGCTGACATATCGACCGGCCGTTTCACTTTCCCGTAAGATCTTGACCACTTGACCGCGCTTCAATCCATAATATCGAGCCACTGGGTCGCTATGCTGAATGCGAGGTAGTTGAGTGTCCTTCAACCTGTATCTTTGCAGCAAGACGGCCTTTTCTTCGTTGGTGAGCACTTCATGTTTTGGCACAAGGACGTGATGTGTAATGTTGACCAATAATTCGTTTTCATGGAAGGATTCTAAGGTATGCTTGGAAGGAAGAGATTGCATAACCTTGTTGGCTGAAGCTGTCAAACTGTTTTGATATATACAAATGCCCTTGGGAATCTGTTGTTGCGCCATACGTTCCACAAATCTACAATGATGGAGGAAGACAGATGTGAGTAAGGGTCCTTGCTTCTTTTCTTTTTTCTTTTTTCTATACTTACACTCGTAATGGTTTGACACCTACAGATTTATCTTTGGGAAAGAATACAAGCAATTGGTCGGTAGGATCGTCCTTCTTCTGAACAACGAATGTCAAGTGATCGCGACTACGATAATAGGATTAAGGTTGTCAGATATATATCATGCACTTTATATATATATATATATATATATACATTTTCAACTTACTCAACATCACCAGAAGGAGCAAATGTACGTTTAAACATTTCCAATTCCATGCCAAGCTCGGATTGTGAGACGAGGTAGCCCTATAGATTGATATAGAAGAAGGAATTGAGCCAGAGTCGTAGCTAAAATAATAACTTTGAATTCATTTTTTTTTCTATTGAGAGTTTACCCTGTCATGAACCATTTGATGAGTAGTGCGGAAGACCCTCCATAAACGAGTAACTTCGTTGCTGCTGCTGCTGCTGTCCATCAGAAGAAGGTTTTTTGAAAGGAAAAAGAGAGAAAAATTGAGGCCGAGCATTATCCAAGAAAATGCTGAGGGCAAAAAAAGCCACACCGGAGATTCAATTTATAATGGAAAATGCTGCCACCAATTTTTGTGTACTGCTCAGTAGCGCACTGTATAGGCTGGCAATACGATTTTGGTTCGATGGTAAAAGGATAACCATTATCAATCGTGAACATATACCAAATGTAAACGAGTGAAATAATACCGGCCTTTAAGGTGCTGTAGTTTCAATTGGGAGCCATAACCCTGCGTCATATAATTCCTCGACCTGGCGGCGTTTCAAAAATGTATTGCGTGGCTAGGTCTGCGCGACAAAATGAAAAACGTTCTGTGCTCTTCCTCTTTTCTCTCTTTTATCATTCGAAAACTCTACCATGGCATCAAGCTCCAATCCATCTGCTGAACCTATTCCCATCGATCCCAAATCACAGGCCTTATCTGCTTATCGAAAACGGCTATTGGAACATCGTGAATTAGACGCCCAATTAAAAGATGGTAAGGAAAAGAACAGGAACGTTATGCCTTTGTACGGACTCACCCACTTCATCCTTCATTCTCTTTTTATCTCTCTTTTTTGTAGCTCGCCTCAGCTTGAAATCCTTAGACGATGACTTTGACAAAACCGAAAGCGACATTAGTGCATTACAAAGCGTAGGACAGGTTATTGGTGAAATGTTGAAACAGGTCGATGACGAACGATGTAAGTTTCTCCTAGGCAACAAATGGAAAGGGAGATGGAGACGACAACTTGTTATTAGGACTCTCTACTAACTTGACTTTGCCTTTTCTCTCATTCTCTATTTTTTTTCCCTTTAGATATTGTCAAAAACACAAGTGGGCCACGTTATGTTGTTGGATGTCGTCCTAGTATCGATAAGGAAAAACTCAAGCAAGGTGCGCGGGTAGCATTGGATATGACCACACTGACAATTATGCGTGTTTTACCTCGTGAAGTGGATCCTTTAGTGTACAACATGTCTGTAGAAGATCCCGGTGACATTAGTTTTGCTGGTATTGGTGGTCTTGGTGAACAAATTCGTGAACTTCGAGAGGTAAGTATCCAAAAAGATATACTGATGCAATGGTCCCAAATACGTCCTTATACTGACGGTTTATGTGTTGTTTTACTGGTTTTTCAATTAGGTGATCGAACTGCCTCTGATGAATCCAGAATTATTTTTACGTGTGGGTGTCAAACCTCCTAAAGGTGTGTTACTGTATGGTCCTCCTGGTACAGGCAAGACTTTACTGGCAAAAGCGGTAGCAAGTACTCTGCAAGTCAACTTCCTCAAGGTTGTATCAAGTGCCATTGTGGATAAATATATCGGTGAAAGTGCAAGATTGATTCGGGAAATGTTTGGTAAAGTATTATATTATATGTGTAAAAAAAAACAGTGTTATGGGTCATCAGAGTGATGATGATGTGCTCATAAGTATGGTGTTTTTTACTTATTTATTTTAGGATACGCAAAGGAACATGAACCTTGTATTATTTTTATGGACGAAATTGATGCTATTGGTGGTCGTCGTTTCTCTGAAGGTACCTCGGCTGATCGTGAAATCCAACGAACATTGATGGAAGTAAGTAAACCCTCGCCCTCCCTCCACAACGCTACACTCGATCGCTCATCAACTCACCCCATCCTTTTGTTTTACTTTTTAGCTTTTAAATCAAATGGATGGGTTCGATTACCTGGGTCAAACGAAATTAATCATGGCCACGAATCGTCCTGATACCTTGGATCCTGCTTTGCTTAGACCCGGTCGACTGGATAGAAAAATTGAAATTCCATTACCTAATGAACAAGGAAGATTGGAAATTCTCAAGATTCATGCTGGAACTATTACAAAGCATGGTGATATTGGTAAGTCTGAAAGAATAGTAGTAATTCATCTTCGTTTTTTTATCAAATAATCTGATCACCCTTTTATCTTTTTTATTTTATTTTTTATGATATAGATTATGAAGCCATTGTAAAGCTATCAGATGGATTCAATGGTGCTGATTTGCGAAATGTGTGTACTGAATCTGGTATGTTGGATTGAAAAAATAGGAAATTGAAATAACTAGCGGCATATTGATGTTTCTTTTTTTCTCTAGGTATGTTTGCCATTCGTGAAGAACGTGACTACTGTGTACAAGAAGACTTTATGAAGGCTGTCCGGAAGGTGCAAGACATGAAGAAACTGGAAACAAAGATGGACTACGACAAGGTTTAGATAGTATATATTAGTTAGTTTATTTAGTTTAGTGCGCTATTTCCCCATTTTACCTTTTATATATATATATATCTGAAATAAACGTTACAGTGTTTTGTTGGAAGTCCAATATTTATGCTACTCATGAATTCCTTTGGGGAGTGTTGGTTATGTTGGTTATGATAGTGGGTTTAAATATCAATTTGATTTTCGTGTTGGCTGTGATAGTGGCTGAATATTCCGATTTCGTCTCAATATATGTGTTGGTTATGATAGTGGATTGAAATGTTGATTACGTCTCAATATAAGTGTGACTAGGACATGATGGGGTTAACTGATAATTATGGCTGGGTGAATGGAAAGGAGCTGATGATCGACTACTGTTCAGTAGGGTACAGTATGTACGGTAGAGTATATTGATGCTTTCTCCTTTGGTAATTAATATGAAGTATGCAGCGGATCTGGGGTTATGTTTGTTATAATCGACCTCGGGATAACGAGGCGGTATCTGGGCGCAAGAGGCGAAAAACATGAAATCGGGCTAACGACCCTGTAGAGATTATTTTACGGAGATTTCACTAGTAAAAGTCAAATATGACGTAGAAGTTGTTTGGAGGTCTTCTATATCATTTTACTATGATTTTGGAGCAAAAAAGGGAAAATCAAAAAAGATGGTTTTTTTTTGGCCGAAAAAGAAAATTTCTGATATGGTTTTATTTGTACTGATCATCCCGTTATTTATAAAAAAATGCTTTGTTTGTATTGAATACATTCTATGCTTTAGGATACGATATGCCTGTGTGTATATTTTCACACTCCGACCGTGGAATAATGCAAATTCCGATTTCAACAGGAGAGTGAGTATTTCGATGTCCGACCTTTCTCGATGCGAGTAATATTTAAACTCCGCTAATGCGGCCTAGTGCATCAGTCTATAGTGACATACATCCAAAGATGCCCCACCGTCCATCCAACCGCTCCAGCTGCGGAGATTAAAACCCACAGCCGAAAGAGACATCCCCTTTTCTCTTTTGGCCTCTACCGCCCGAGCTGCCTATCAAACCGCCCAAGGTCCATTAATATAAAACATGGCCCAGAGTTTACCACACATTTCATAGTAAGCACCCCAGACTGTAGCGTCAATCTATAGTGGCGTACAGCCAGAAATAGCCCACCACACACCTTGTATTAAGCACCCCAGAGTTATTGCCAATAACTCGCTGTGTATTGACGCTGCCGTCTTCGGTAACTAATATGAGGTGTGTAATAGACCTGGTGCCACGTCTATATTAGTCGACTTCGAGTGGACAAGGTGGTATCTGGGACGCTAGATGAGAGAAAACATAAAAATGGGGTCATACGGCACTATTGAGACCATTTTACGAATTTTTTACCAGTAAAAGTGGGCACATTCGGCTTAACTATGATAACCAGAGCTAATTGAGGGGTTTCCGGGGGAAGCACTGGACTGTTGTGAAAAAATAAATTTTTGGTAAAGATTATTTTTTTAGGAGGCTATAAAACCACCGATTTAATAGGAAGATGAGGTCATTTGTAGTCCCAACTTTTATATTTGATTATCGACAACAGGATGAAGAGAAAGTTGGTTGTACTTCCAATGATTCACCTCAGAGCTCTTGTTTCGGAGAATCATAAATGTCTCTCGTGTCAAATGGGTGAACTAGGACGAATGAGAGTTTCTAATGTATGACACCTACTCATTAAAGTAGTATCTGTGTGTGAGCAGAATTACGTTTAATTTAATCATACCAATGGAAGACGTTATTCCTGGATACTCACTCCTCTTAATACATATCTAGACCGTTGATCATGTTCACAGAAATATTTTTTGAAATTCCGACAAATTACAGTGTATTTCGGTGACAGAGCGTCGTCTCCCTTTTTTTTTTCTTATCCTTTTCTCATAGTTTTTTTTTTTCATGACTTCTCATACTCATAGCTCCTCTTCCTCATCACATATGCACTACTCAGCTGGTGAAGGACTTTCAATATCACCTATACGGTTTGAAGGCGATCCATCTGACTCACCAACAGCAGATTCTTCCTCCAATGAACCCATTGCACCCAAATCAGCTAAACTACCAGCGTCTATCAATTTGCCTCAACGAATTCCCTTGCCTACGCGATCCATGTCCGAAACAACGTCTTCCAATCTATCTGGTACACCCACCATCCGATCACCACCACGTGGGGGAGGAAGTCAGACCAAACGACATAGCATGCGCTCATCACCACCACAAACACCTGTAACTAATGGAGGACATCTTGGCCTACCACCATCTTCATCTTCATCAACGACAAGCGCTATGGAAAAAACCAAACCACGGAGCAACTCATCACATACAACCTCAACAAATATGCCCTCAAATGGTAGTACTGCCGCACCCACTCCTCGCCCTCAGTCACCTGCAACCATGACTCCTCCCAGCATCCACAAATCTATCCATGCCTTGGATGCCAAATCAATCACATTCAACATGGAAAAATCGACTCAACAAATGCGAGCGGCTGCTGCTTCTGTTGCGGCTGCTGCTGCTGCCGCTGCTAATGCCAAATACCATACAAACTCCTCTGAAGAATTCCATGTCGCCTCACCCACATCGCCTACGTATTCTCACCATCATCATCACTCAACGTATCACCATCCTTCTTCTGCTACGACTTCTTATTTTGCTGGATCACCGTCTTCTACGAGCCACCATCACCATCACTCACACTCTTATCATCATTCTTCCTATCACCACCACCATCATCACTCATCTTCAACAAATGCACCCCTTCCTCCTCTTCCATCCACTCCTTTATCTCATCCACTACATCCTTATCATCGGCAAGGCAGCATCAGTAGTATATCCCATCCAAATGTGTCTGCACAATCCATCATGATGAACAACAACAACAATAACAGCAGTGGCAGTGGCAATGGCGGCGGTGGAGGTGGTAACGATGATCTTTGGCAAACACTTTGTGTCAGAGTTCTACCTCTCTTCAACGGTGAAGGCGTCCAAGGAGCTATTGAAGATTTGAATGATTTATTAAGGTAAGAAGAAAGAAATAGAAGAGTAAGTACAAACACTCTTAACATCGTCATATTGTTTTTTTTAGGCGGTGTTTATCAGATCCAATCTCACCACAGCTTTACCACGATATTGAATCCTTGCTCCATGATGGGATGTTTACACTGAATGCCAAGATGTTTGGGGTCACGGATGAAAAGCTATTGGATCGCTTGGTGGAACAGTGGTCATTTTTTTTCACCTATGCTCTGCCTTACTTTGAAGCAGTGTTTTTGCCCTTGCGAACGGATGTCCGGTATCGATCGCATGATGAAGCTGAAATGTGGAATGTACGAAATATGGCTTTGCAAAGTTTTCGGGATAATGTGATTTTATTGCAAATCAAGCGCTTGGAAGGTAAAAATTGAACAGGAACAATGATGATGATGATGATGATGATGATTAGGTCCGCTCACATAATGTCTTTTTTGTATACGATATTGATATTTAGATGTATTCAACAAATTATTCACTGACTTTGGCTCCTCTCAAAACCCGGCCGCTACAGCAGCAAAAATGTTACAGATGACTTCTTTACTGGCGTCGGCACCTGATCACAACGAAGAAATGGATCGTGTGTTATCCAACCTCAAGGCGAACTGGAAAATCATGATGAACAAAGGGGATCGACGTGGATTTGCTGGTGTTAGGAAAACAAGAACTGGACCTCCATTGAATGACAAGCTCTTTGGGTGATACTCTGGTACGTGGATCCAATATACAAGTAGTGTTAGTATTTTGTAGGCTAGTCTCTTCCCTTCCCTTCTCCCTCCCTCATTCAATTCATTTATTTTTATTATTTGATATATTTTATAATAAAAACCTCTAGACCGTATATACACACAATTTGAATATTCTGACTTTTTTTGTTTGGATTTGATTGATTTGATTGACTCTGCGTGTGTGCGGTTCGGTACACTCACTGACTGGAGAAAAATTTGGGCGCTGTACTATTTTTGGACGCCGCATTGTCATCTTCCGATATAAATATTTTTCAACTCGAATTAATTCCTTTTTTTTTATTTTTTGTCCCTCTTCCCCCTTTCTTCAATCTATCTATTTTAGTTGTTTTATTTATTTTTAATTTATCAATCTTTCCATTACAAATAAACATCGCTCCATTCATGTCTCAAGAACCTGTACAAAATTTGGGTGTGACGCCTCCAATCTCACTTGTCCCTCCTACCGATCAAGAACTCAAATCAACAGATGATCTTCTGAAAACGCTCCATGATTATGGTTTATTTGAGACTGAACACGATGCTCAAAAACGGTAAGAGATAAGCATTAACACCTTCAACTCATATAAAGAAAACACTCACATTTCTCTCTTCTTTTTGAATATAGGATTATTGTTTTGGGCAAACTGGATAAACTTGTCAAGGAATTCGTATACCGTGTTAGCAAAATGAAAGGCTTTCCTGATACTCTTGCTAAAGAAGCTGGTGGCAAGATTTTTACCTTTGGATCGTATCGATTGGGTGTCCATAATGCAGGTAAGTTTGACCGTATTTTAGATATGAGTCGAACGTTAACAACATGCTTGATTTGTTTTGTTTTTTTTTTTGTCTTTTTTTACTGTAGGCGCGGATCTTGATACTCTCTGTGTTTTCCCAAAACATGTCGAAAGGGAGCATTTTTTTACTGTCATGTATGATATGCTCAAGGAACGACCTGAAGTGACCGAGCTTACGGTAAGGGAAAAAATGTTATGGACTGTTAGTATGGTAGTGCAGTGTACGGAATCTTATGTTGCTCTTTTTTTCTTTTTTTAGTCCGTAGTGGATGCTTATGTTCCTGTGATCAATATGCACTTCTCTGGTATACCGGTAATGAAAACAATGTATATAGAAAATGAAGATTTATATACTAAGAATGATTCTCTCTTTTTTTTTTCTATATGTTGTCCCTAGATCGATTTTGTATGCGCTCGACTTGGTGTTGCTCGTGTCCCTGACGATTTAGAACTCTCTGATAACAACATCTTGAAGAACCTGGACGATCGATGCGTTCGAAGTATCAATGGGTCTCGTGTGACGGATGAAATATTACGTTTGGTTCCCAATATCCCCTCCTTCAGAATAGCATTACGTACAATCAAGTTGTGGGCAAAACGAAGGGCTGTTTACTCCAATGTCATGGGTTTTCTTGGTGGTGTTGCATGGGCTATGTTGGTGGCTCGAATCTGTCAACTTTATCCGAATGCCTGTGCTGCTGCTTTGGTGAATCGATTCTTCAGGATTATGTTTCAATGGAAATGGCCTCAACCTGTATTGTTAAAACATCTCGAAGATGGTCCTCTTCAAGTCCGTGTCTGGAATCCAAAGGTAATCAAAAATAGAAAGGAAAGGAAAGGAAGGAGGGAGGTGACTGACTTTTTTCTTTCTTTACTGTTGTGCTTAGCTTTATCCCTCTGATCGAAATCATCGTATGCCAATTATTACACCGGCCTATCCTTCCATGTGTGCTACTCACAATGTCACCAACTCTACAAGAACAATCATGATCAAGGAATTCGACCGTGGTGGATCGATTGTTGGGGATACTCTATTGGGCAAAAAACAGTGGACGGATCTCTTTGTGAAAAGCGACTTTTTTCATTCTTACAAGAATTATCTTCAAGTCATTGCCAGCTCTACTTCCACAGAGGCTCAATTGAAATGGTAGGTAAAAAAAGGAGACGGGGGGGGGCGAATTTATTGTGATCCTCATTCTTCTTGGTTATTTTTTTTATAGGACTGGTCTTGTGAAGTCGAAATTACGTCAAATTATATCAAAATTGGAAGTGATGGAACTGATTATATTGGCACATCCTTATATCAATGGAATGGATAAGGTACATTATATTACGGCGGAAGAAAAGGACAATGCAGTCCGTGGAACGTATCCTTTGGACCGGACATTCGATCTAGAAGAAGGAAGCATGGAAACCGATTTTGTGGAAAAAATCAAGGAAAGTGGTGTTTGGCCCGATGACAAGATGACGGAAATTTCCCCTTTGTATACGACGACCTTTTATATTGGCTTATCTGTACAACGGAAATCAAGTAAGACGGTTGAGGAGGGGGGGGGAAGAATATGGAAAGACTTGGACTAAGACTGACTTGTACTCTTTTTTATTATTATTATTAGAAGAAGATGGGCCCAAGACGAAGCGGCAACTCGATTTGAAAACGATCAACCAAGAATTTACTCAATTGGTGAAAAACACAGATATATACGATGCTGAAACGATGACGATTGTGATGAAAAATTCCAAGGCGTAAGTTATGCACGAAAATCAGCTACGATTCGATTTGTACTAACATGTTGTTTTTTCGAATTATAGTAAGGACTTACCAGCAGATCTTCTTGGAGAACAAAATCAATCACAAGGAACAGTAAGTACATAATAGTGTTACGGGACGAACGAATTGGTATGTGGAAAAGTATGATTTATGCTTTTTTTTTTTTTTTACTAGGTCCAAGGCGAATTGGAATCAAACAAAAGGAAACACGATGTAAATTAACAGGAAACATCCAAAAAAAAATCAATAACGATGTCAATACTTTTTACTGATTTGGATTTATTTTAATTTATAGGATGAAAATGGAAATGGAAACGAACATCCAGTCAAAAAGGTCAAGTCCCAAGAAGAAGAGCAGGAACAGGAACAGGAACAAGCATCTCACCAAACAAACAAAAGGAAACAAGACAATGTAAGTTAACAGGAAACTAACAGGAAACATACAAGAAAAAAGTGATAACGATGCTAATCATTTTTGCTGATTTGGATTTATTTTATTTTATAGGATGAAAATGGAAATGGAAACGAACATGCGGCCAAAAAGGTCCGGGTCCAAGAAGAAGAACAGAAACAAACATCTAACCAAGCTAGTATTGACAAGGCCGACGGCAATCTTTCGACAAGCGCAACCGAACAAGTCCCAAACAAGGATGGAAATTAGTAGATACCCTTCTTCCCTTAGTTTTAGTTTTTTGCAATTCATTTTTAGTTGCTACTGCCCTACGCTGCTCCTTCCCCCTCCCCCTTTACAAATATTGTATTTCTATTTATAAAAGCTATTTTTTGGATATTGAAACACCGCCTATTCTTCGTCTTTCTTCCCTTTTTTTCAATCTTTTTGAAAAAGGTACTTACCTATTCAAGCATTTGGGTTGAATTATGAATCTGACAAATATCTTTTTCTTTTTTAATCAAATAGATATCATACTTACAAAGCTCCTACGAAATGTCTCAAGCATCGAACAATGGGATGAACAGTCAGGACGAATCGACAAGTACAGAAACAAACACCAATCCACCTTCTTTCCCAACACGATTAGAAGATTCGCCTGATTACAACAGCCTCATATTCCAACCACATCTCAACAAACATCATACATTTCGCAACCGAGTGAAAGACGACGACAATGATAGTGATAGCGATGGTGATGATGACGCTGGCTCTACATGGTAGGTACCATATTCCCAATGTTATGCAACAATGTCTTTGAAAAAAACTGACCTTTTGAAATATATTAGTCCTATTTGTCAAGGTATCATAGTGGACGCTTTTATCACTCGGTGTGGCCATTCTTATTGGTAAGTAAGCTACTGTATTGATGATCTCTTTGTTAACTTTTTTTTTGGTAGTCATTCTTGTATTGCTCGCCATCTCGAGAAACAGAAATGGTGTCCAGTTTGTCGAGGAACCCTCCAGGATACCGAAACATGTCCCAACTTCAACCGTAAGTCATTATATTTACAGTATTTGCATTATCTCATCGAAATATGCTCATACTTTTTTTTATCACTGTAGTGAACAAAATCATTGAACGGCAACTGGCAAAACCAATATCGCGACCAAGAAATCCAAGGAATCATGCGACTCTCAAGACTTTGACGGACTATATTGATACACTGCCCTATACTGAAGGTAAAATAGTGATAAAAATGCAGCGTGTGTTGGGATATAGAGGGGAGATGCTGGATGGGGCAAACGACTGAAAGCCCACTTTTATTATTGCTACTTTAGATGTGCTCTCCATACTCTCCAACGCTCGTGCCAAGCGCAAAAAAGTCATACTTTATGAAGAAAATATCCAATCAAGTCTCCTGTCTACTTTTTTATCAATGGTGGAAGACTATGCTTGTCATGTAAGATGGAATTGGAAAACACAAAGGGGGGGGTATACAATACTGATGACTATACTTACTGGTGTCGTTTTATCATATAGAAAGCTACCAAATGGAAACGGTATCAAGATTTGGCATTCCGGGATAAAATGTCGACCCACCAACTTCACGGACACGCCCATCATTCTCCACTGAAAACCGACTTACTGATTCAAAGTTATGGCAACTGTAGTGATGGAACTGAAAGCAACGAAGGTCACCTCGACGACAGCAATGTGACTGATAACGATAGAAACAACAATGGCTATGGTGAATGGAACAGGAATAGCGACAGTGATGTGGACAGTGATGATGGACGCAACAATCAATTATATCACTCTGAGGCTTCTGGAAATCATATCAGTAGAAGGACCAAGAAACGAAAATACATTGTAAGTGCCATGGGGAAAAAAAGTAAAAGCGAAAACACTCACTTATATATATATATATATAATACAGGATGACAGCCAAAACCCTAAGACACCTTTGACGGCATCGTAAGTTTTTGTCATAAGTGACTCCAAAAATGCTTTGATGATTTATACTTACTGGCTTGACATTTTTAGAAAAGAGTTGGAGCTGGTGCTGGCGACAAGGCGAAATCGGATCAACCCTCACTTCTCCGACTTGATGGAATTTTATTTTATGGAACGACAAAGTAAGAAAAAAAGATGACACAACTATATCGGTTTATATGCTCACTCTTATTCACTCACTTTTTATTTTATTGTCAATAGAACCTGGGAATGGTCTCGCAAGATTCTCTTCAACATTGTACCAATTGACTCACTACAGCCACTGGACACCATTGGATACCATTCACTATACTGATTTATCAATGACGTCCTCCATTGTATCATCTATTGAATTCGATCGTGATGAAGACCATTTTGCCGTCGGTGGTGTGAATAAGGAGATCAAGTTTTATGATTACAACATGCTGAACGATGGTTTGGATGAACGACCCACCATGACGTCCTGCTATGATGATCAAGGAAATCCAGACTCTCAAGACTCCTTTTTACCACGCAGCAACAATGGCTACATTGGTGAAACTAGCTCGGTCCCATCATTGGTACACTGTCCTCTCAGCATTATTCCGTGTGAACACAAGATCAGGTAACTAGTATATTTTTTGGAGTAAATTTATATATTTTGGGGGCTATTTTTTATTTTATTTTTTACCATCTTTATGAAATATTTATGAAACACCTTGTTTGTGTCCTTGTTTACTAACCTTCTTTTTTTTTTCCTTTTTTTTTGCAAAATGTCTGTTATACTAGTTGCCTCTCTTGGAATCCTTATATCAAGTCAAGAATTGCAAGCTCTGATTATGAAGGTATTGTGAATATTTGGGATACCAACACTGGGCAAAATGTGCGTGCTTATGGAGAACACCGGCAACGGGCATGGAGTGTGGATACCTGCGCAAGCAATCCCTTGATTATGGCTTCAGCTAGTGATGATGCGTGTGTGAAAATTTGGTCTATTCATGAAAAGAATTCATTGCTCACGTTAACGCAACGAGGAAATGTTTGTTGCGCCAAATTTGCGCCCAACAATCAACATCTTTTGGCGGTTGGTAGTGCAGGTAAGTGGCTTTTTAATATTTGGTTTTTAAGGGGGGAAGGCATACGGTTATCGATATTCATTCATTCTGGATTATTATTATTTTTTTAGATCATCAAATCACCTGTTACGATTTACGAAATACAAACAACCCTCTTCAAGTATTTTCTGGGCACAATAAGGCGGTCTCTTATGTGAAATGGAACAGCGATGACGAAATTACCTCGGCTTCAACGGACAATACACTCAAATTATGGAAAATTGGAACAGATGAATGCATACGAACTTACTCTGGGCATCGAAATGAGAAAAACTTTGTTGGACTATCGTTGAAAGGCAATTGGATATCCTGCGGAAGCGAAAACAACACTGTCTATACCTACCACAAGAACTCTAGCCAGCCTGTGACTCAATACAAATTCAGCTCAGTGGACCCTATTACTGTAAGTAGCTCGAATGAACTTATGACATTTGATTATTTTTCTCACTTTTTTCTTTCTTTTTAGGGACAAGAATCACAAAATGAAGATGCACTCTTTGTCAGCTCGGTGTGCTGGAAGAAGGACTCTATGAAGATATTGGCGTCAAACAGCAAAGGTGTCATCAAGGTGTTGCAATTGGTAGATTAGATTAGTATATGTAGATTATTTAGTATTATGTTTAGGGTTTAGTAGTAGTATTAGTATTTTTAGTTGGTTGAACATATGAAAGTGATGGTGTATTTGAAACAATAAAAAACATGTGTACAAACTCATTTTTTGTCTTCTTTGTGAAAATGACACTACTGGGCCCGTGCTTTGTGTTTATATTTGTCGTGGCTACCTCAAAGTTCTCACGGCATTTAT
>JAFHAR010001175.1:57309-74403 GCA_019677225.1 Absidia healeyae | reverse complement strand
TTTTTACTCCTTTTTCTTTTTGCTACGTTCCCCGCTTTTGGAAAGGTAGGGTGCAGGATCGACTGAGGCAGGTAGTAAAGCATGGATAAGTCGAGAAGCACGATAAATGAGTGTCCAAATCATATATAACCTTACAGCTAACCCAAACGCCGGTAAGACAATTCGCCACGTGCCTTTCATGGAAATGCCATTTTTGTTGGATTTCCGCGTAAATTTTTTCTTTGATATGACATGATATATTGGTTGCTAACAGAAAGGTCCAATATATTTGCATATCCTATTTTAATTAGGCATGCTTTCTTCTAGAATCCGAATATGAAGCATTTTGAATTACATGAAGCTTATTGTATTAATAAACAACAATAGAAGGAATCCAAAGGAAAGAAAAAAAATCCTGTGAATGGATACTTAATATCATTGGTGCGGTGTATTAATACTTTAATAAACGTAAATCCGAATCTCTAATAAAACGTGATCGATCATTGGTGTACTTACCTCATAGCCTGCACTGCTTCTTTTAGCGCGACTATCTCTCGGCGGGAGATAAATCCGTTTTTATTTCCCCTTTTGAATTATTTCACTTTTCTTTCGCTTTTCCCTTTTTTTATTTTTTTTCACCCGTTCACCCATTCTTTATCTTCCTCATCTTCATGTACAATGCAGATAGATCGTAACTCTAACATCACCAACATGACCACCAGACGACGACCATCTCATATCAATCTTAGTGGCACCTCCGCAGGCAACGATGATCTCTTGTCACCAAGAACGCCAAAATCGATCAACAAATCACGAAGGGGATCTCTGGTTTCTGAATGTGCACATGAAGTTTACGAATCCTCGTCTTCTGGTCCCAGCTCTCGTCCCAACAGCATTCTTGGATCTAGCAGTAATCATCACAGCACGAACGGATCTCTGACACCGGCTCTTTTATCGGATACAACCACCACTTACTTTGATATGACGCAACAACCTCAACCCACCACCTCCTCCTCCACCGACATGATCGCCACATCGCAAGAATTGCATCGTCAGCGTCTATCCAAACTAGATGCTTCTGCTATTGCTACTTCGTCAGGACTTCAACCCCCGACTTCCGTCTTTTCTTCACAATCCTATTCAACACCCACCAACTCTAGCAGTAGCAGCAATAATACAACAACAATAGATTTATCACCACCATCCTCCTCCCACCCTCGCGGAGGATATCGATATCGGTCTTCTTCGATATCCAGCATCATGACAAACAACGGTGTGGCCTCTCCCAACTTTGATGTCCATACGCTTTATCGAATCAAAACCACGCGGTCTTCGAGGAAAATCGATCACTTTTTTGGCGAATTCATCCCACATGATATCTGTATCAAGGAAATCAAGAAGGAAGGTCTCAAGGCTTTATTACAATCCAAGGTCCCTCTGTGCTATTTCTTACATCATCTTTTGGAGGAATATAGTCATGAAAATCTGGTAAGTTTTGAAAACTCTCACAACAAAAAAAATGAAAACTAACTTTCGCCCCTCTCTTTTTTTTGAAATAGTTTTTCTTTATCGAATTGGAACAATATGAAATGTTTCAATATGTATCCCGGGTCCAACAATTGGCGACGGCTCAACATATCTTCACTACTTATCTTACTCGTAATAGTCATTTTGAAGTGAATCTGGATGACAAGGTACGAAGGACGGTGACCGAAGCTTTGGAGCAAAAGGACGTGGAAAAATGTTTTGAAACAGCCAAACAGTCGGTGTATTCTCTTTTGGAATCAAGTTATATGCGGTTTTCGACAACCGAAACCTATCAAAAAATGGTCAAGACGTGTGGTAAGATCAACGAGGGGGATGAAAATGAAAAATAAAAGTAGCAGGATATTGACTTTTTTTTTATGTAGGGGAATTGATCACACATTATCCAGATGAAACAAGATTTGCCGCTGTGAATGTATTATTGGGTTATGTTGAACGTGAACATGCGATGATTTACACCAATCCATTGACCGATGCTCCTGTATTTATGAGTGTCTCCCAAACTTCCAAGCGACGCCATGAACTTATCAAATCCATGATTCACGAATTTTGTCGAACACTTGTTGGCGTGGAATTCAACTATTATCGTCAAGATCCAAACGATGGGTTCATGTCTTCAGCAGCAATAGCAGAAGCCTCAAAACAACACCAACACCAACAGCAGCAGCCACAACCCCAATCCCAACCACATCAACAACACCACCAACGATCTCCATCACCAACTCAATTTGAATCCAAATCTCCAAAACTTCAAAGCAAAAGCAAGTTTGACTTTTTGAAGAAAAAATAGCCCCTCCCCCCACTCTCATTTCTCTTCCATCTCCACATCCTTCCATTTATGCAAATTAGAATCCCCGACAGCGTTATATCAAATTTTTATATGTCCCCCGCCCTCTCCTTCTCACCCCATCTTTATAGTTTATATATGTAGTAGTAGTATTGACAGTAGTTTATATATGATAATCATGAATTCCCCTCCTCTCCTCTCCCTTCTTCCAATACAATAGATTTTTTTTTTTACTTCAATAAATGACATTTATGTGATACAACTTGTTTTTAGGTGCTACAGACTATCAATGGCTGTGGTCAACTTTTTTTTTATATATTGTGATTGTTTTTTTTATGTATTGTTGCACAGGTGAATGTTTGAATCAAAAAATAAAGTGTGGGTGAATAGTGTGGGTGAATATATGCGGCTGTGAGTGTGTGTTTGTGTGTGTGTGCGAATACCATGTGATTTAGATGTTTATCATTGGCAGCCTAGTAAATTGAATCGGAAGATCAGCTATTTTTTTTAAGCCCTGCCGCCCTCCCTTTTTTTTTAATTCGCTCTCTCTCTCTCTCCGTTTATCAACACAGTCCTTTCCTTTTTATTATAATACCACAAAACAAAAACAAAGCTTTCCACCATCATTTTGTTTCTTGTTATAATGTCAGTCACTCATCCATCAACACGAAAAACTGGTCAAGTCAAGTTCTTCAATTCCACCAAAGGATATGGATTTATCCTGCCCAAAGAACAAGAAGGGTCGGACGATGTAGAAGGTAAGGAAAGAAAAAAAAGGGAGTCTGGACGATTGGGGCACTCGAGCTTCTTTTTTTTTAGACGTGTTTGTGCACCATACTGCGATTCAAAGTGATGGTGGATTCAGAAGTCTCTGTCAGGTAAGTGATGCTGATTTTTATTTATGGTTGATGAATACTAATTTGTATTGGTGGTGGTGGCTTTTTTTTTACATGTTAGGATGAAGAGGTAAGTAAATACATATCATATCAACCGGGCGAAAAATATGTTTTCTAATCATGATGATTAGGTTGAATATGATTTAATCAGAGGACCCAAGGGAATGCAAGCCGCTCTTGTCACTGGTGTTGGCGGTGGACCAGTAAAAGGTGATCTAGCTGATGCAGGTCAAAGGTAAGTGGGGTTTTTTTAAAAAAGGAGCTTGGGGATGCATAATAATGAATGATTTTTTGATTTTTTATAACCCAATAGCTATAGACGACAATCTCAGGACCACAGTCATCAAGGTCAGCGGCACACGAGGCAGTATGGGTACGAGCAGAAACAACAGCAACAATACTATCCAGGTAACAAAAAAAAAAGCCAAAGAGTAATAGATATTGATCCTTGTTTTTATTATTTATATATATTAGAATACTACGATGGCGCCTCATACCGGCTACAAGGCTACAATCCAATACCTCCAATCTATGCTTATCCTCCGCAGCACCACTATCATCACCAGTACTCGCAACAACAAGGCTACGCTATGACTACTGCCGCCACCACTTCTCCCATATCTGCACATTATTCATCCCCTTCTTCCATCATCCATTATTCAGTATTCCCTTCCTATATCTCTTCCCACAATAGTAGCACGCCCCCCTATTCCTACCCCACAGCACCCTCCTCTTCTTCCCCCATTGACTCCATCGACGAATGATATTGATCCCTTCCCTCCCCTTTTTTTTTTGTTACCACCATCTCCCCTTCTACTCATTGCTATAGTTATCATATAATAATAATAATAAAAAAAGTATCAACTTGTACTATGTAGGCATCCCTTTTTTTTATCCTTTCCTATTAGTCAGCATCCCCCTTCATCACCCCACTAGTATATAGCCCCATTTTCTCCATATACCAATCATCTTTTGTCCAAACAATATATATATCAATCAAACAATAAAAACCATGTATATTTTATTCATAAAACAATCATTTGTGTGTGTGTGTGTGTATGTGTATGTATGTATGTGTGTGTGAGTGTGTGTGAGTGTGTGTGAGTGTGTGTGAGTGTGTGTGAGTGTGTGTGTGAGTGTGTGAGTGTGAGTGTGAGTGTGTGGTGAGTGTGTGTGTGTGTATGAATACTAAATACTAAACTATGAAGGTAAGAAGCTATCCAGAGGATCAAGTAAACTTTGGGATGAAGGAATATCTACATGTTGAGGAGGAGGGAAGTAAGGTTGGGGTGGTAAATCAGATCGTTTCGACTAGTAAAAAAAAAAGAGAAGAAAGAAGAGA
This sequence comes from Absidia healeyae, assembly GCA_019677225.1. Lineage (NCBI taxonomy): Eukaryota > Fungi > Mucoromycota > Mucoromycetes > Mucorales > Cunninghamellaceae > Absidia > Absidia healeyae. The sequence goes on along the minus strand of JAFHAR010001175.1, from coordinate 69,854 downwards.
TCAGTATATATTCTACAAACACCTCATTCCCATCATATAACCTATTGACTTACAAAACGGAAGGAAATAGGTAAGGATGATTTTTGTTGGACACTACTCTGTACAGCCTTCTCCATTTCATCCACATTGTTGGTCACTTGAGTCAAAGTCTTGTTCACTTGATTCACCATGATCTAATCAATAATAACAGTAATAAGTTTCCAGGCATTTGCACCAATAAACGTTACCTCTAGTTGGTCAATTGTGTCAAATGCTTTCTGCAAAGCATCGGTTTGTTGTCGTAATGTCGCCAAGGCATCGCGTGAAGATTGTGTATCCATTTGTGTCTATAAATGAGGAAGAAAGAGCAAAGAATGAGTATTACTATTTCAGTATTCGCCTTGGTATTTTTTTTAATTACCTGTTTCACTACTTGATCAGTACCTTGTATCCGTTTGGCACATTGAATTCCTCGTTGCTGTACGTGATCTAGCTAATGTAAAAAAAAGAAGAAGAAGAATGAAACAACAGATTGCAAGTGAGTACTCCGTTTTCGTTTTCGTCACTGTTTCACGTTGTTACCAAAGGCGCCGCCAGTTGTTCGACACTGTAATGCTGAGCCAATTCCTTGGATGCCTTTTCTACGCCCTCTTCCAATTCGCTGTCCATGGTCGCTGTTGCCGCTATGGCAGTTGATGAAGTTGATAATTGATCCTTTTCTGACATCCCCAAAAAAAAAGGAAAACGAAAGAAAAAGGGCCAATAGCCCGAAAAACCAATGCGCACTTAAAAAAAACTAGCGGAGTTTAACATATGAGGGTGAAAGAACATACACTTACAATAATAAGATAAAAACCAGTTTATTTGAAGATGAATACTACTAATAAGAGTGACCCAGCACCATAAAAAAAAACGACAAAACAACAATAATAATAAAAATAAAAGAAAAAAGCAGAATATGTACAATAGAGTGCAAACAGGGAAATAGAATGGGTAAGGGGGAGACGCTAATGAGAGGGGAGGGGAGCGGTGATTGTTGTTGTTGTTGTAAGACTTGTATGTTGCGAAGCTTTTAAATGTTTTCTGAGTGATCGTGCGTGAAAATAAGATTTTCCACAATCCGCACAGACAAATGGCCGAATATTGCTATGGGTCTTTTGATGCGTACTAAGGGAATCGGGTCGAGAGAACCGCTTGTGACATCCGGGTGTACGACATACAAAGGGGCGCTCGCCAGTATGCGTTCGCAAGTGATTCAAAGCTTTATGCCGCTTGCTAAAAGGCTTATCATGTCTAGCACAGCCTGTCCATCCACAATAATAAGACGCCTATACACATCAGAAAGAAAGAAAAAAAAAGTCAGCATGGACATGATTTTCTTTTCTTTTATTTTTCTACTTACTTTTCCTCTGCCTACATGAATACGGTAAAGATGATCCGTCAGCTGTTCAAGAGTAGATGTAACGGTATCACATGCGTCCCATCGACATTGCCAGCCATCCTGTTTTGGTGATTCCGATGAATGGCAATAAACAAGTTCTTGTTCTAGTGCCATTACGCGGTCAATCAATGCTTCTCGAGTCCATTGTTGTAATGATACAAGGGGAGTCGTTGCAGTAGTGGAATCAGTGGAAGCGGCAGTGGTCATAGCAGCAGCAGTAGAAGTACTTGCGGCGTCGGCGTTTGAAAATATGGGGAGGACCGAGCAATTTTGGTCGATGGGGGAGGTGATTGAAGAAAATGTTGTGGATGGAGATGATGTAATATAACAAGGCGACCGGGCCACAGAGGAGGATGCATCGGATGCGGTTCCTATGGAAGGATCTTCGAAAGAGGTTGAAGGGTGTTGGTGGGAAAGTAATGGGAATAGGCCATGATCATAACCACTTGTCCATAAAGAAATGGCACCATTGAAGCTTGTTGTTGGCCAGTAAGATAGCTGTTGCTGTTGTTGAGTAGAGTTGATATTATTATACACTAATAGACAAAGGGAATAATTAATTATCAAGCATACACACAATAATAGCGAAAGTGTTGGTCTATTTCACTTACAATGTCCTTGTTCCGTTACTTCAGATATATAATACTCAGTATCATGTTTTGGTGAAATGGTAGGGTAATCCAGAGAGAGCATTTTTCGCGAATAGTAATAAAAAATCGAAAAAGTTGAAGAGAATAAAATAAAAATAAAAACGAACGGAGGTGTACTTTTTATTCGTTCCTTTTTTTATTTCAGCAGCTGGTGTAAATTATGCGTACATGATAAATCGGAGTCTTCCGACCCAGCCGTTAGATTTTTTTTTTTGTCCTACTGCGAGTTGATCTGGGATCCCTTTTCATCTTCTTCATTGATCAAACTCACAAGACATCAATGTATAGTGCAGATTAATAAAATCATGCCCAGTTTTCGCCATTTCAATGTTGAAAAAAAGGAGGATGAGAGCCCCCCGTAACGTGATCGGCTTTTTCCCAAAATAAACCAAGGTCATCCGCTCTTCTCGACCATTCATTTGTTAATTATGCCAATGAATCATAACAAATGATCTTTTTTTCCTAGTCGTACATCCACAAAAAAGAAATGTTATACACCTACACACACACGCGCACACATGCACAGATAATAGACACATATCCCATCATTTTGCTTGCTTACCTGTTATATAAAAAGTCCAACCCAGAACCAAAAAAAAAAAAGGAAAGTCCACATCATCTGATACAACATCATCATCCAGCCATGTGAAATATGAATACCTTTACAAAGTAATCAACCGATAAAATTTTTTTATTGTAAAATAAACAAAAAGTAAACTATATCATAAACTATCCTAAACTAAATAATAATATAATAATAAATAAGAATAAGAATAAAAGAATAAGAATAAGAATAAGAATAAGAGTAAAGTAATAACACCACAGTATCTAAACTATGCGCCACCGGATTTGGATTGTGCTTCGCTTTGCCTAACGGACTAATAATAATAATAAAAAAGAAGGTTAGCATCACAAGATAATCAGCGTCCCTTTTCCCCCAACAAAACATCATTTTTTAGGTCATCATCATCCATAATATATCATATACTTGTACTTACCGCTAAGCGCTTAGCTTCGTTGTTCAAATCACTAATTTGTTGAGAGAATTGAGAGATCAGCCCAGACACCTTTTGACCCGTCGGGTTGTTGTGCAGCCAGTTTTGCGCCATATCGGAAGCTTCCTTTTGTTTTTGTTGCAGACCCATCTTTTGTTCCATTTCATTTGCCTTGTCTGTCACATGATATTGTTCATTCCATCGCTGCAGGTTTTGTTGAATTTGCTCATAATAGTGTTGTACTGTTCCCTTGACACCAAATTTATGATCAAACTCTATCCCTTTTGCTAGTACTTGATCACCTAGCACATAACCCGAGGACAATAATTCCGCCATGATGTTGGATACCGTCTTTTTATCTTGATCTCTACCCGTCTTTTCGTCGCTGCTGGTAGTGGTAGTGGTGGTGTCTGTTGCTGTTGGTGCCTCGCCTTGCTTTTCATCGGATGAAGTGACCACATTTTGGAAATAGGCGTCGACTTGAATATGGTTGTTTTCCACCAAAGCTATCAAACAAAATAAAAAAAAATAAAAAATAAAAATGATTGGTTTCAATATGGTATAGTGTGTGTTTCCCCTCCCGTATCCCCTGTATTTTACCATTGCTTAACAGTTCAGCGGTTTTCGCAGCTTTGGAGGCTTCAAACAAGATCAAAGCCTTTTGTTGATCACCATCGGGTTCCAGTTCGAATTCCTTGATCTTGCCGCAAAACGCAAAAAAGTCACGCAACGTCGCTTCTTTTGTGTCTTTGTTGATGTTCGTCACTTTGACCAGATTGGGCGTAGGTTCCTCGGTGTTGATCATGTCGGTTGTTGGATTGACTATATATATAAAATAAAATTGACAAGAATAAAGAAATAAATATAATGAATCCATAGAATGAATGCTTACATGTCTTTTTTTTTTTTGCTTTCAGCTTGGTCAGGTGAAACCCAAACCCATGCCCGTATCGTTTTACATCCCCTGTCTTCTTTTACCTTTTCCATTTTTTTTTTTCATACATAATATAGGCGATGTTTCACCACCGTCGTTGTTCAATCATATGGTGCCCAGTCTCAAAAAAATAAAATAATAAAAAAGAAGCGCGTTCCTGCGAAATCGACAAAATCATGTTGATCCTTTTTAGACTCCGCCACTTTCCACTTGATCACCAAATGAAAACCTCTTGCCTCTCCTCACATTGAAAGGAGCGGTCTTGGCTAAATAACATAAAGTGTGTGTGGTAGATATTAGACCCCGTTTAATATTAATCGACCTTGAATGGTTTGTATCTCGGGAACTGGAGGTGAAATATATGAAAACGGGGCTATATGTCGCGGTACGCTGTTGTACATTGTCGCCAACGTCTTGGGTGATTAATGTAAAGTGTCTAGAAGTCCTAGTACCATGTTTTATATCAGTCGATCTTGGGTGGGTACAGCGGTATCTGGGGCGCTAGAGGCGAAAAGCATGAAAATAAAGCCATAAAATGCTGTAGAGACCATTTCACAGGTTTTTACTAGTAAAAGTGGGTCCATTCGACTCAAATAAGTTGCAGAAGGTGTCTAGAGGTGTTCACGATTATTTACTATGAGTTTGGCGCCAAAAAAGAAAAAACGACGAAAATCGATTTTTTTCTTTTTTTTTGAATTTCACAGCCAAAATTTATTTTTTTAGCTGGTGATTTTAGCTGTGAAATTCTCGACAAAGGGTCCCTTGTGATTTGTTCAATTTTTTAAAATTTTGAAAATACGGCTATAACTCGCTATCTATTGACGCTACGGTCTCAGGTGCTTAATACAAAGTGTGTGGGAAGCCATGGGGCATGTTTTATATTAATGGTCCTTGGGCGGTTTGATAGGGAATAGTCAAGACTATTTCGTTCAGACTAGTTTTTACTCACTCAAAGGGTAATTTTTTCAACAAATGGAATGCAGGATCTATTTCCAGGTTAGTATATACAGAATTCAAGTCTGATCGGGATAAATAGATATTCATTTCTAGTTAAAAGTGGAAGTTCCGTAAGCAAAGACGATGTGCTTAGTGGCAGAGTAGCGAAAACGTGCAAAACGGTTGCTGCTAATGAGTACCACGGATTTATCTACCATGTCAAAACCTATTGGATATACGTATTCAAGAGAGAAATTGACATGACCGTAAACCCAATGATATTGTCTCATACTAATCTCCCCACCCCCTTGGTTCATATTCTCTTCACCTATAGCGATATGCCATTAGGCGGCGCCTATTTTTTTTTTCACCATATATGTATTCAAACGCCGCTTTGACCAGCTGAGTGGTAAGCTGGGTATCAAAGTACATATAGTGCCATTGCCATTTATTGTTATGATAGTGAGAATTGTGAGCCGTGCGACATAAAATCAGATAAAATCAATGAATAAATACAGTTGCTGCAAAGCTTGATTGCTGTTCTATATTCACCCAATCACCCACATAGTCTAAAAAACACACTACTTGATCACATCATACCATTTGTAATCAATTAAACATATGATTGAACAATAACTATTCCGCTCCAACAGCCCATTTTTTTCTTTCTCGGGTCCAATGCCAAGATTTATGTAAAAATAAAAAAGCCAGCCAAAACGGATTTTGAACTATATATTCAGGGGTAAATGATCAACAACGAATTCCTACATACAGAGTAAGTAAAACAAAATAAAGACAAGTCCATGTAATACGAAGAGAGACATATAATGATAATAATAAAAGACGATTTTATTTGGTATTTGGGCAAATACTAATAATAGTAGTAAGAATATAAAAAGAAGTAGACGAGATATAAAAAAGTAAGGAATATAATATAAATACTAAAAAGGAATCATAAAAAACAATCACAAGTCTAAACACTACCACCATACATTCAAGGCCAAAGTTCCAATTCCTTGAATTCATCCATGATTTGTTGTAAATTGTCTTGAGTAAGATAGGGCACCGAGTACTTGAAACCGGTCTGTTCTTCGATAGCTGTCCCATTGACCGAGATGGCATTGTTGTAAAGTAGTTCCGGATCCAAATAAGGTGATAATGGTGAGTTTTGCACATTGTTGTCCTTCAAAATATCAGCCCATGGTTGTAAATGCTTTTCGTTGATATCTTCCAATACAGAATTGAGATTCATCTAATAGATACAATACAGTAAGTAGGGTGATCATCATCCTTTGTTCCTTGTTTATTTTTTTCATTCATTACCTTTGCAAATGTCGACACCACACTACCATGGTAACCAGTTTGGATTCCAAAGATTGCACGTAGATGGCCATTGATGGTCTCTTGATCTATTAAAAAAAGGTATAAGATGAGTATTTTCTACAATTTCAAATTACCACCAGCCAATTCATCTCTCGTTCCATTTCTTACCGGTATCTTGTTTATCAGCCAAGTTGAAGACGGGAGGTTCCTTATGATCCGATGGTTTATACCATAAAGCCAAATGCCAACATGCTCGAGCCACATCATTCACATGCACCGTATTCAATTTCAAATCCTTGGACCATAACAAAGTCATTTCTTCATTCAAGTACTTGTAAACACGACCAATAATCAGACGAGGGGTCAACCCCGTATTTGCCCCTGGCCCATAGGCAATTGCAGGTCGAATAACGATCAAGTTTAACCTAGAATAATAATAAAAAAATACACATGAGATCCGGTTTACCTATATACCATCATCCTAGTCTATATTCTTATTACCCTTCTATTTGTTTCAGTTGTTTTTCGGCTTGATATTTGTATTTGGCAATTGTCGTCCATGGCTTGATTTTCGATGATTCTTTGGATGCCACCTAAGAAGCAGAGGAAGAAGAATAAGCATCCATATCACTGCCACACCCCCTTTTTTTGGATTCCTTACCTGATCACTATCGTAGACTTCAGCAGTAGATAACATGATATACACCTTGATACTCCGTTTGGCGGCCTCCTTGGCGCAGTTGACAGAGAGATTTAAAATACGATCTTGGTATACTTCATTGACTTGAGAGTATTTGCCCTCAGCGGCAAAGTTGAAGACGTAGTCAAATTCAGAACCATCATCGCGTTGGAAGCAAGACGCAATAGAAGCTAAAATAAAAGATGAAGTGAAATAAGGTGTGAATGCATCATCGGTTTGTATTTGATAGATGGGTTTCATACCTGGGTTGACAAGATTGGCTTGTTTGAATTCAATGAGGTTGAAGGATTGTTCGTGTTGTTTTGACAGGTAAGCAGTCTGAGGCAACATTTTATCGGCGACGCGTATATGGGAGGTCAATTGGTTGGTGATCAAATGATGTACTAAATGACGACCTATAAAGTCAGTACCGCCAAGAATAAGGACAGATGGCTTATCTTGGTTAATGGTCATGATGATTTGTGTAAGGAAGACGAATAAGTGGGTATATAAAAAAAATAAAAAAAAGGAGACTGTAAGAAAGAATAAGGAGCGGGGAGAGAAGGAAACAGTAATAAATTGGGGAAGAAGAAAAAAAAGGGAAAAATAGTTGGACCAATCGGCACGTGGCCCTGTTTTTAAAACAAGCCATGATAGAGCGAATGATTGATTATGGGAAATCATGGTGACACAAAACAAGTGGTCGGTATTTTTAGGTCACCGTCCATTCAAAAAGATTGTTTTTTTTATTTTTACCTTTCTTTCCTTTACTTTACTTTTCTGTTTTGTTTTTATTTATTTATTTATTTATTGTATTTTTATCGATTTATCGTTACTCATTCATCATTATTATTATACATATTATCAGTAACACAATCATTGTCAATCAATGGCACCAACACCTTCATTAAATCAAAAAACCAGTTATCAGCCAGCATTGAATAGGGAATTATCATTTAGCTCAACTTCTGATATAGAGGATGCTTCCATGCCTGTCATGTCTTCTGGTGGTATTCCTTATATAAATGATGACGACAATGACGATGGTTATCAACAACAACAGCAACAACAACAACATGGAGCGCCCAAACGAATGAAATCACTAGTACGACCAGAAAGAGAACGAGTGGACCAAAACCATCGGCAATATCATTATCGACAAGCAGCCAGCAAACAAAAAGACCCTGACCAGGTTGCACCAAGTACTACTGGACATTTACCAGCGCGATCCGTGGCGACAACAGGAAGAAGTAGTAGGTCGATGGTGATTGGGGATACTCCTTCTGCTGCTATTGGCGCTGACTCTACAGGCTTGTTACTCCGAAGGGGTAAAAGTATTTTGGGTCGTGAAGAAAAACAAGACTTGGCGGACGGTGAACAAGACGTCGATCATCATCAAGACGATTCCAAAAATAAACGAAAATGGCCTAGTCCTTGGTTTGCTTATTGTCTTTTGATTACTTGTTGTTTTCCAAAACCAATATTACGATGTGCAGGTAAAAAACAAAAACAAAAAATTTACAAGAGAAGAAAGAGGGAGGTTACACGGACTAAATACGAATGATAAAAAATATGAATTAACCTTTTTGTGTTTGATTATACTTTATTTATTTTAACATTTAGGAATTCCTGATGGACCACCTCAGAGAGCCTGGCGTGAAAAAATGGGTTTGGTATCAATGATTATACTTGTGATGGGCTTCGTAGGGTTTTTAACCTTCGGTTTTACGCAGGTATTCATTTTCGGATAGGGGCTGGAAACGAATAACTAACTCACCTGCTCTTAATTTTACATAGGCGGTTTGTCCTATTCCTCCCTTGAGTGTGCATGGTGGTGAAGTTAGTAGTGGTTACTTGATTATTCATGGCTGGGCGTATATGCTAGCTGATTGGGACTCGCATCCGGTTATTGCTGGTGTCACCAATGGATCCACAACCAACGTCCTTTATCCCCCTCTCAATGGTGGCGGCATGGATGCTTCCTTTTTATTCCAACAACAAACGGATACTTCTGCTTGCAAAAGTGTGCTGACAAACAAACAAGGCGATCAATCGGTGTATTTCCCCTGTCAACTCTTTAGTCCCAATTCAACCGTACCACCTTCTTCCTCTCAATTTACTAATCACACCAGTTGTCATTTATCTTCGACTGCAAATCAACAATTGAACTCCTTTTATCAAGACGGTGTACCAAAGAAAAATGATGGTGGTGGATACAACAAGGCTGCTCGTGTTTATTATGATTGGAGCGATTTGAATCAAGACAACCAATATATGGCCTACAATGGGTAAGTTATCATGAGCGCAAAAAAAATATAATCGGAGTTTATATTTTTGATAGGGTAAAAAGGTTCTGGTTATTTACATTTTTCTTTCTCTCTCCTTTTTTTTAATGAATTAAATAGTGATGTCCTCAATCTCAAATTACTGCAATCGCTACCTACGGATTACTTCGGGATGATACAAGGTGGCCTCATACAAGCAATCTTCAACAATGTATCTGAATTTGCAGGCAAGGATATGACAACAGCAATCAAGGGATTCCGACAAGCGGACAATCATTGGGAAGAAGAGGCGACTTGTTTACGATCACTCATCAAGGTTGGATCGATTGATACTTTCAGCATTGGTTGTATTGCATCTGACATTGTGCTTTATGTCTCATTGGTGGTGATTTTGGCCGTCATTATGATCAAGTTTTTCATGGCTGTTATCTTTGGTTGGTTCTTATCCTGGAGGTTGGGGCATTTTGCTGAAGACCAAGACTATGCAGCTCGGATGAAACGCCAAGAGGAAATTGAAAACTGGACTCGGAATATGGACGCGGCAGCACCTTACAGCGCTCTTGCTCAACCCAACAATCCTTACGCCAACAACAACAAGAAACAAAATCGAAAAACGCTTTTGCCGCAGACTTCACGTTATACTCAACCGGAATATGGAATGCATCGATTTGACACGGGTGGTATCGGTGGAGGATCACCTTCAAGTACCTCTGTGGCTGCACTGGCGAATACTCCTTCAACATGGAATCCAGCAGCTCCCAATGCACCTTTTATGTCACGCTCTTCGATGATCAGGTATATAATTATACAAAATATACAAGCATTGTGCCGAAATAGTTGAATTCTAAATGTTTTTTATTTTATTTTGTTTTATATATATATACTATAGTCTCCCCAATGGATTTGGATCGAATCGCCCTACGTCAACCTTCTTTGGCGCATCAACACCAAGACTCAGCTACTATGACAATGGAAGTGGCCATCGATTATCAACATTATCTACACCACGCTTATCAACGACCTCATTATCACTCTCTAGTGGCGAAAGCAACAACAGTGGATCGATCAAATGCCCCTTACCATTATCTCCTTTTGTCAATCCTCAGCCACCAGCCGATTACATGCCCTTCAAATTTGTGCTTGCGCCTACAGTCTGTTTAGTGACATGTTACTCCGAGGGTGAAGACGGTATTCGAACGACATTGGACTCGGTGGCGGTCAGCGACTATCCAAACTCACATAAACTGCTTCTGGTGATCTGCGACGGGATTATCACTGGGTATGGAAACGACAAATCAACACCGGAGATCTGTGTAGATATGATGCGCGACCTGTTAGTGCCGGCGGACCAAGTGGAGGCGTTCCCTTATATTGCAATTGCCGACGGACAAAAGAAAAACAACATGGCCAAGGTGTATGCCGGGTTTTACAAATTCAACGATGCCACGGTGGATCCTTCGTTACATCAACGGGTGCCGATGATCACGATTGTCAAGTGCGGGACGGCTGAAGAAGTGGCAACGGCAGGAAAACCAGGGAATCGCGGGAAACGGGATTCACAAATGGTGTTGATGCAATTCATGCAAAAGGTGATCTTTGATGAACGGATGACGCGTATGGAATACGAATTCTTCAACTCTATCTGGCGGATCACTGGCTTGCCCGCGGATGCCTTTGAACTTTGTCTTATGGTCGATGCTGATACGAAACTCTACCCGGATGCCTTGACTCGACTTGTCTCTTGTGCTGTGAAGGATCCTTCTATCTCTGGCCTATGTGGTGAAACCAAGATTGCGAACAAAAAGGATAGTTGGGTTAGTATGATTCAAGGTAAGAAAGAAAGAAAAAAAGAGGGGGAGGAGAGGGGAGGAAAAGATGTTGACAAAAAGGAAACCACAAAAAAACTGACTCTTTTATATTTTATGTGATAGTGTTTGAATATTATATCTCTCATCACCAAAGCAAAGCCTTTGAATCTATGTTTGGCTGTGTTACTTGTTTGCCTGGTTGTTTCTGTATGTACCGTATCAAAGCTCCCAAAGGTCCTAACGGTTATTGGGTACCTATTCTTGCCAATCCTGATATTGTGGAACGCTATTCTGAAAATGTGGTGGATACTCTGCACAAAAAAAACCTGTTGCTACTTGGTGAAGATCGGTACCTATCAACATTGATGCTGAAAACGTTCCCTCAACGCAAAATGATGTTTGTCCCTCAAGCTGTGTAAGAAAATCGAATGCATGATATGTATATTGTCAATTTATTGGACTCTTTATTTATATATCTCTCCTGCTTTTTTTTTTATTTTTATTTTTTTATTTTTACATACACACATGCAGATGCAAGACAGTAGTACCGGATACATTCATGGTGCTGCTATCACAACGACGACGATGGATCAATTCGACAATTCACAACCTGATGGAACTGCTATTTGTTAAGGATTTGTGTGGCACCTTTTGTTTCTCGATGCAATTTGTACTTTTTATTGATTTTATTGGTACGGTCAGTCTACCGGCTGCGATCACGTTTACGCTCTACCTCGTTATCATGGCTATTCTTGGAAAACCCTCGGTGATCTCATTAATTCTGTTGGCCCTGATTCTTGGTTTGCCTGCTGTGTTGATTGTGATGACGAGTCGAAAGGTGATTTATGTGTGTTGGATGTTACTATACATTATCAGCTTACCGGTTTGGAACTTTGTTTTACCGATGTATGCATATTGGCACTTTGACGACTTCTCATGGGGCGACACACGGAAAGTGGAAGGTGAACAAAAGGAAGGCGGGCATGGCGACAAGGAAGGTGAATTTGATTCCACTGTGTTTACAATGAAGCGATGGCATGAATTTGAACGGGATCGACGGATACAATATGCAATGGATCATGAACTACCCACACCCCGGTTCTTGGAACGACCGCGTAGTGAAGCTTTCCGCGACTCTACCATGATGCTCTTACGACGTACACGCCAAGGATCGATGCATTCAAACGAAAGTGATTGGCCTCTGGCTTCTACTGGTATTGTACCCGCAGGTATGGTTGATTCTTCTCCTTCACCTTCTTCTTCAAACTATTATGGCTCCTCCACTTCTCGATCCAATAACAACAGCAACACTAATACCAACATTTACAGCAGCAAACCTTCCAAGATGCGACATGAAATTCAAGATGACTTGGTGGAAGAGGTGCCACTGGACGATATGCGACACCATCATGTAGATCCTCCCTCTCATTAGATTTTTAGTTTATCCCGTAGTGTATTTATATATCATAGTATAGTAGCCTTCTTTTTTTTTTTATTTTATTTTATTTTTACATA
>JAFHAR010001175.1:26373-44445 GCA_019677225.1 Absidia healeyae | reverse complement strand
AAAAAAAAAAAAAAAAAAAAAAAAAACTATGTAGAATTGGGGAGGGGAGATATTTATGAATGCTATTGATAGAGAAGATGTACAAGCTAAACTAGTGTGCAAAGGGAAGGGAAAGGGAATATCATTGCTAATCATGAAGAAGAGTTCACAAAGTTCATACTATAGTTGCCAGACGAAGGATCTTGTTGGAATTGAAAGTTGTCAGTGGAGAGACCAAATTTGCCAAGTACAGTATTACCAAGTTCCTTGAGTTTACCCATCATTTCATCCTTTTCCTTTTCCATTTGTACCTTGATCCTAGGAGGTAAATCACGTACCGCGCGTTGACATGTCAAAAGAGTCGCCTTGTCCAATGGAATCCTAGGTACCGTCACCGTCTCCATTGTTGCTGTTGTTGTTGAGGTAGTGTTGCTGTCGTTAGTGTCTTTACTATCCTCCTCTTTGGGTTGTTTACGTTGTTTTTTCACTCCATTGTGTTGATCCAAAAGGTCTTGATAATCTTTGAGGGAATCTGATAAGGCTGAAGATGAAGGTGGAGAGGATAATCGTTCGTTGGCTTGGGCACGGCGAAGTTTGGCTTTCGTGTATAACGGGTCCAGGTTGAGAGCGACATCGCATTGTGTTTTGGCTTCCTTGGCTTGATTGAGTTTGAGATGACAGGCTGCCATGTTGGCTGCATACACCGCACGTTGCTTGTGTTCATCGCTTGGGCACAGCGTTGCTGCATCTTGATAACTGGTCAGCGCCTTGTCGTAGTCAGCTGCTCCAAAATACCGGTTGCCTTGATTCTTGTATTCTGTTGCTTTCGCGAGTAAGTGTGCTTGATCTTCGGCCGCATCGTAAAAGAGATCATGATCAACTATAAGTACTGCGGGTGACGATAATGGTGATTCTTCTGTCCTGTTCGATGGTGCTGGGGTAGATGGTGTTGTTGATGACGATTGTTCTGATGGCGTGCCTTCACTGTTGTTTGACGTGTTGACTACAGGATGTGTTGTTTTGTTATCACCATTGGTTTGTTTCACGGATTCTTTTGTTTTTGTAGTAGTGGTATGTGAGGCTGTTGGAGAATCCTGTGGTAGTTCTTCAATGATAGCCATAGCTGGAGTATTTATAAAAAAAAAAAAAGAAAAGAAAGGCTGAGAAAAAAATTCTGACGAATTTCAAATACAAGAGATTCTAAATTTCCAACTCCGCCCATTCCCGGTTCGCAACTTGCCGTGCATGATAAACCAATATGTAGATAACACGCCCGCCCATCTCAACCTGTCATCAACGCTAAAAAAGACATAAATTTGAATACAGTAAAACATTTGTTTATTGTTGAAAGAATTCGGTCAAAAAAATAAATAAAAAAGCCAAAAACAATTGAAGGAGAGGAGACAAGTAACAAACACTATAGAGTGATGAATCAATGATAAAGGAGGGTAAATATGTATAAAAAGGTAATATAGTCCACTAAGTTTGAATAAGAGCTAAAAGTAAAAAATAAATAAATAAATCACAACACAAAAAGGGGAAGGGGAGTAAGATATTTAACAGCACAAGTCCTAAGAACGATGAGAGGGATTCAAAGAAGCTTGTCGTTGTTTTCGTTGATGGTAAGCCGGCCGGTGGTGATGATGGGGTTTTTCCAGTCTACCCACGTCATGTTTTCCATTGCAGCACATACGAACATTTTCCAGAGCGTCCTCGTTGTCATCATCGTAATCGTCATCATGACTGTCGTGGTCATCATTGTGATCTTGTTGATACTGTATACTGGAAGAAGATACATTTCGATGGAAGAGTTCGTTGATACGTTGGAAGCTTGGTTTGCGTAAAATAGAAGCTGAGACAGATCGTTGTGGCATGATAGAAGGCGTTGGTTCCAAATTAGAGGGCTGTCCACTACGAGTCACTAGATACATCAAAGACTTTTTCCCCAAAAAAAGAGTGAGAATGCGATTCAATCAACCGTTTAATACTCCCCCTCCCCCTTACCTCCAACCAAAGAGCATGTCTTTCTTTCGTAGGTGCTTTGATCTTGAGTTGGCGAGTGAGAGTTTGAATCAATAGATAAGGAACGCCACCACCATTAACCTCACCATCAGGGTTATCGTCATTTCCAACCGCGACACTTTCCACAAACGCACTTTTTGCTTTCAATTCACCGCCATCGGCCCCAGGAGCACGAGTACACCAGTACAATGTGCGAGTATAGGGATGGACCCAAAAGTACCGTTCGTGTCGACGTTCTTGAACACCCATATGCTTGCGTGTATACTTGGTCAGCCACTCACCGATCATAGTTTGCGTGATGGATGAGATTGTAGGATCAGACGTTGTCGTAGGAAGGGGAAGAACAGAGGTGACATCATCTTCATCGTCATGGGTGGACGACGCAATGGATGGAGGCTTCCCAGTGTCGGACGATGATACAATGACGGCTGGATGTACTGTGTTGGTAGAATACGATAACGGGATGTTGTTTGTGTTCATGCTGACGCCACTCATAGATGATTCCCTGTGTAATAACCCAACTGGATTATTAAAATCGATCATACCTGCTGATGTAAAAGTAAAGCCACTGCTGTTTTTTGTCGCCTTGTCTAATAGAGTCGAGGGGGGTGGTTGAGTAGGTCGCGCTGGCATAATCGAATTTTGCTGGTTTTCATCAAGGTCAAGTGTGCCAGTCGCCATTTTGTGTTTCGCTATCGCCTCTCCTACTGCCTTTGATACTGTTTCAGTTACTTCCTCTTGGCTATATAATTTTTCCTTGGTGTCATTTCTTGGTGTCATTGTTGAATTGGTGAATCGGTCATTAGATATCGTACTAGTCAATGGTCCAATATTGTTGAAGCTTCCAAGCCAATCATAATTGTTGTCCAAATTTGCTGAAGAAACACCTGTTGTTACTGCTGTTGCTGCTACTGTTTCTGTTGCCGCATCCATGCTACCATGTTGTACTTGAGCATCTTTGGTAAAGCGTGAGCCCACAATCCATTCCCCATGTAATCCACCGCTTGAGAGTTTCACGACTTCAGGAGTCACTTGAACAGCCATATTCGTACTACCACCAACGACAGCATCAAAAATAACTGGATCACAACCGGTATGGACCATCATCGGCTTTTCATGTGCTGCTGCTGCTGTTGCTGTTATCGTCACCGCCATGGCTTCATTTCCTTCATGTGTTGATACATTCTTACTGACAGAGTTCATTTCATGTTGAGTAGCGCCATCATTTGCTTCGGTGCCAGCCATATCGTATTGTGTGTGTTGATCTACGGATGCGTATTCGTGTTGTACCGCCGTGTCCACCGATAGGTAATCATTTTGTGTACTGGCGTCCTTCACTGACACAGGATTCACTTGAGTCGCCATTTCGATTTGTTGGCCACGGTTGATATTATCGCATTGCACGCCTTGATCCAAGCTAGCCATAATAGAAAATGATTCGGTAGGAGGGGTTCTTGCAGCAATGGCCAACGTTTCTATCGCTTCTTCACCCGGGTTGAGTAAATCGCATTGACAGTCTTGATGTATACTTTCAGGCGCCATCGTTTGCAACGCCATATCCACTGGTGTCACCTGATGAGTTTGGGTTGCTATTTCACATGGGGTCACAGGGTCTTGGTTCATGCAGACTAAAGTTGATTCTGCCCATTGAGTAGGTTTATCCAGAGAAGCTTGGTACCACTGTTCTAATTGCTGTAATCTGTTCAATTGCTGTTCATAATGGAGGCCGTCAAGGACAACGGTAGAGTTCATATCGGTCATCACTCCCACTTCACATGATACATTGTCGAATTTGGCTGTGCTTTGTGATAATTCCAAAGACAAGGACGTGAATCCAGGGGGCGGTGCAGTATAATGGTGTTCGCCGTCATTGTCGTCGTCCGATGAAGCTGCTGATGAATATGAGTAAAAGTCGTCACTGTTGTTGTCGGAAGCGTCCTTACCAATGTCTTGTTTTGTTGATCCAGATTTTGCTGCTCTTGCTGTTGCTGCTGCAGCCAAAGTCGCCATATTCCCTCCCAAACCACCACTGCTGCCACCACGATGAGGTCTTCGTGTTGCCCGTCGATGCTGTTTGGCTTTGCGTTTCGTCTGGTCGTCCAAGGAGCCATTTCCCGACCCGCCACGATTTGCCGAGGGCGAGGCAGTCGGAGCATCCACCCATAGATGAGGGTCGTTCTGTAACTGTTCGATCGTTTCTTGAGATTCTGCCAAAAGTTTCTTGAATTCGAATTTTTCGGTTTTTTCCTTGTGTAGATTTGATCGGAGATTGGAGACCATCCGGTGAGCGTGTGCCAAAGATGTCTTGAGAGTCTCCACCTCCATTGCAGCCGTGGGCGATTGTTTCGGCGATGATGGGGCTGATAACATAGTTGGTGAGCCACTCCGGTGATGATGATGGTGATGGATGCCACTGGGATCAAGGTTCATATTGGAACGATCAGTAAAGTCGTCCGAAGAATGCTGACCATGCTGATTGCTAACACTGGATGAGGCGGTCTGATGTTTTCCAAGTCGAGATTGAGCTTTGGCGATAGCAAGTTCAGATGTCAAAGTATCGATGAGTGCGTTATGTTGTTGGGCTTCCCGTTGTAATCCAGCACAATGACGATGCACGGCATTCATATCTTGTTCGTGTCGTTGTTTTGATGTTTCCAAAGATGCTGTCAACTTTCCTTCCCGATCACGGAATTGTTCAATATCGCTACGAAGATCAGTGGTCTGGTTGGCTAGTTTTGTCTGTTCATTTGTTGCCTTGTGTAAGTGTTGCTGAAGTTCAGTCACGCTAAGTGTCAATTCCTGTTTCGTCAATTCCAGATTCCAGGTTTCTTCCTTGAGTTTTTCTAAAAATAAACAAATAATAATATTATTAATCAAACTGATTTCCCCGTTGTTTATGTAATTTTGTTTTCCATAGAATATAATATGCATTACCTTCATTTTCTTCACGTTGACGTAACTGTTTGGCCAAAGCTTCAGTGGTTCGTTCCAAATCAATCTTTTGAATTTCCAAAGCACGTAGTTGTTCTTCCTTTTCTTGGAGGATGGCTTGCATTTTTCGGACTTCAATCAATAAACCTTGACCAATTTCAGTGGCAAATTCAATATCGTTGTTTCGGCGGTCATTGTTGGGAAGCTTGGATCGCCTTTTGATAGGTGTAGAGCCAGAAGGAGGAGGTGGCAGTGGCAAAAGCGAGGATGAAGAAGGGATGGCACTGGCGGCAGATAATACATTGGAAGTAGTAGGACTAGGTAAAATATCCATGCCCCTTTGAGAATATGGCTGGGTAATAGGGAGTGCGTGATTCAATAGGAGATACACCACAAAGGGGAGACATAACCGTTAGTAACAAATACATATAAGTATATATACCACCACACATAAGTTTTTGTTCTCTGTATCCTTCCTTACCTTATCCTTACGTTGTTGACTTCGGTGAGAGCGAGAATCACGTTCCAGATGGTGTAGCTTGTCAGTGGTCTCAGGTGCCGAATTTTCTTGTTGTTTCAATTGTTGATCCAGGTCCGCTAATTTGCCTTGTAGCTGACTAATTTGGCGAACCAAGACGTTCTTTTGGATTCCACTTTCACAAGTTTGATGCAGCTGTTCCTTTTCTTCGAGTTGTTGTTCAATATCAAGCTTCAGTTGTAACAGTTGTTCAAGTGATTGAGGTGTTGACCGAGAGGGAGTAGGAGTTGGAAACAAAGTTGTGGTAGAAGGTCGCGCAGTAGTAGTGGTAGAAGAAGATGTCGATGGACGAAGGGAAGTTGACCGTGTAGGTTGACTAATTGGTTGCTGTGAGTTCATAGTTTTGTAAAAAAAATAAAAGGAAGGGAGTGGATGTCAATAAAAGGAATGAATGCGTGGTATTTGTATGTAAAGGAATGTAAAAGGTATAGTCCAAAAATAAATAAAAAAGGTCTGCAGGACAAGAATAAACACAACAACAACAAAAAAGAAGAAGACAAAGGAATAAACCGTTTTTGTTTCTCTTTTCTAATATCTGTCTGTTCAAACAAAAAATAAAATAAAAAAAGTTGGAAGAGAAAAAAGAAAAAGCAAAAAATTGGACGACGGACTTTTTTAAGAAAAACGGGGAGTGATAAAAAAAAAATCAGGCAAACCATGGAAAAAGCGTAGGAAGCTGAAAATAATTCACATGGAAGCTTATGAATAAAATTGCATGCCATTTCCATTGCATTCAAAGTAGAATCATAATTATACACTATCACTAATCATCCAACATACACACACACATACACAGTTGTTGCTAACTGACAGGCGGAGTTTTCCCAATCAATTCAAACACGAGAGTCAAACGTCTTTATAGCATATAAAAGGTAGTCCTCCACACACACATACAAAATTTATAATACTATTGGTTTTTATTTGATCAAAATATATAAAAATAAAAATAATATGATAT
Organism: Absidia healeyae; assembly: GCA_019677225.1. Lineage (NCBI taxonomy): Eukaryota > Fungi > Mucoromycota > Mucoromycetes > Mucorales > Cunninghamellaceae > Absidia > Absidia healeyae. The sequence goes on along the minus strand of JAFHAR010001175.1, from coordinate 38,017 downwards.
AAAAAGTGTTCTATGTACATGAGTGTAATCTAAACTAGAGTGAGAGAGGAAGAGTGAAAATGATATCAAACAAATGTAATAAATAAATAAAAGAATATAATGCTAAATAAATACTATAAGAGAGAGAGAGAGAGAGACGGGAGGGAGGGGGGTAAACTAAAACTAAAACCAATCACCTAGCAACCATCATAGCACCGAAATTGATGTTTCATCTTGACGTCGACCCACAAGTGATTGCCTTGATATCCATTTGATTTCGACCGCACCAAGAATTCATACAAGAGAAGATCCACCCGATCCTTTTGATTTGCCCGTCGCCGCACTTCCAACATGGCACAAAATGTCGCTGTCGTTGGCTGATTCTGGCTCGATTGTTGCATAAGGTCAAATATTTGCTGTGCTGTTTCCAAATAGCCATGTTTTCCATATAAATCAATCAACGCCGTATAGGTATAAACATTGGGTTCAACACATTTCGAAAGCATTTCGTTATGTGATTGTAGTACGAATGTCAAATCCGTGTTGTCTTCCATTTGGCATAATGACGATATCGATCCATTGTTTAGCGCCTGTGTTAATGGTAGAGTCATCTCTGTTGTTGTTGTCGTTGTTGTTGTTGTTCGAGGAAATGACGTGGCAGCTGCTTGTAAAGTCAGTAACAAAGTATATAATGCCGTGTCTGCTTTCACCCCCGCCATCATGCATTGTTTCGAGATTCGTCGGACTGCTTCCATCATATTCGCTTGACGATAATGTTTGCCGAGTGCCTTGAGTACATTGGACATGATTACTTCGTTGGGTGCCAATCCTTGTCGCAAGAGTGTTTGGAACCATTTCAAAACCCCACGCACATCATTCTGTCTGCCAAACGCCTCAATCAACGTACTGTAGGTATAAACATTGGGTGCCACCACCTGAATTCCAGAGTTATTTGTTGAATCATGTTGTTGTTGTTGTTGTTGTTGTTGTTGTTGTTGTTGTTGTTGTTGTTGTTGTTGTTGTTGTTGTTGTTGAATCATCAAATGATAATAATGTAGACAAGACTTGAGATTTCCAGTATAGCCAAAACAGCGAATCATTTCACTGAAGGTCGCCGCATCCGGTACCACTTCCAAAGCAAGTAGCGTATCCCACATATACTCTGCACGATCTGTCAAGCCCTGATTTGAAAATAGATGGATCACCGCATTGAAAGTAGATACCGTTGGAGTCACGCCGATCGTCAACATTTGTTCAAACACCTCCAGAGCATGACCCGACATCCTTGCAGATGTGTAGGCCTTGATGAGATTGCAGTAAGTCGATTCATTCTGTGGTTGACCTCGTTTGTGCATGGTGGTAAGAATCATGTGTGCTGTATCCAGATCGAAAGGAAGAATCCGCCAAACCAATTCGTCAATAGCATCCCGCGAAGGTTGTTGCTGCTGCTGCTTCATTGTATCAAGATATTTGTTGACTAATTTTCGGCCTGCTTTGGGTTGATTGTAGTCGTATCGGCAATATATTCTAGCAATCCATTCAATCGCACCTGCCGTCAATATTCGTCCGTGGTGACATGGTATCCCCTGATGTGTCCTAATCACCTTTTGTACCATCCTATGCCGCTGATCCTTGTCCACATACCGATTTTCCGCACCCAATATCAGGGACAATAGTTTCAGATAATGGTTCCGTGAGATCATGCTAGGTGCCGCCATTGGGTTGTCCTTTAATAATTGTGTGTAGTGATACCATGCTGATTGCCTATGGTTGTGTCGAAGAGCTTGTTGAAGGCGTTTGTATGTTGGTACTGGCTGCCGAGAAATAGAGTCCAGAAAAACACTTTTTGATTGTCCCAGCTGATATTCCACATAGGTCGCTACCTCCTCCAGTTGTTGTTCTCGTAAGGCGATCACATTCGGATGAGTTGACAGGTCTTGGGCATACAATAATAGGGCATAGAGTTGAGCACAATGGTGATACGGTACCGTCATAAGATCCATCATATCGTCCCCATTTTGATCCGTATCAAGTGTTGTTGTTGTTGATGCATGCTCTTGTTCGTAGGCGCCATCGCTGTCCTTGGTGAGGGAGTTATTGGAAGTCAAAGTACAGAAGAGTTGCCATGATTTCTCAGCTTGTTGCTTTGCCAATGCCATTTCCAGATCTGAAAGTGCGATATGATCGGTCCAGTTGAAGATCGCCAAAGCCCCATAAAGTCGACCAGGTGAGGAAGTTGAACCAATTGATCGCGATTTGCTAGATCTTTCAGTTGAAGCCGTTGTATTGCATGAAGAAGAAGAGGACGATGAGGAGGACGATGAGGAGGATATATGGATAGCATCACAAGAAGAAGAGTAAAGCCGAAATTGATGGTGAGTATATTGTCGTGGTTGTTGGTATCGCAATTTTGTGGGTCGTGATTGAGGTAGAAGTAGAGATTCGCCAAACCAATGAAGCATGTCACACAAGTGTGTTTGCCAACAACATGGAGATAAACCTGTCAGTGTTCGTTTGGGTCGTGGTGGTTGTTGATGTTGTGACAGCAGCGGAGACACATTTCTAAGATGAGTCACTGACCTGCGCATAGAGTAATGGGGTAAAAAAATGGCTTCAGTGGCAAGCTTTTTTTTTTCAAAATGGTTGGAATCAATATAAATACAAAAGTAGAGAATAAAAAAGGGGAAAACAAAAAGGCAGAATTTTAATTTATAGTGCGCGGGATATTTCATGTAAAAAAAAAAAGGCTTTATGTGGTGACTGTCACTTTTTTTCCAGTCGTGGTTTAAAAAATTGACATGTCAACCCTAGTTCGCTTTAATGGCGAATATGGCTCTGGCATGAATGTGAAAGATTTTTCAGGTATGATCGTCTGTTTGGGTTGACGAGATTTTGGAGGCATTTCTAAATTCCGTGGGGGAGGGTGATTTTTTTCGGGCATGCTCCAGAGGCACTATTTTGTGCACTATTTTTCCATGCCCTTTCCATTCATTTACTGTATCTTTACATACTATGAAATACACGCTATACCCGTCCCAGCTGCGGAGATTGAAACACACAGCCTAAAGAGGTACCGCCCGAACTACCTATCAAGTCGACCAAGGACCATTAATATAAAACATGGCCCTGAGTTGACCACCCATTTCATATTAAGCACCCCAGACCGTAGCGCCCATATCTGTTGACGTATAGCCAGAAATGGCTCAATTGAGGTGTTTTTCGCCTCTACCACTAGACCTACCTATCTGACCATCCATGGCCCACTAATATAAAATATGCCCCTTGGCTTCCCTCACACTTTTTATTAAGCACCCGAGACCGTAGCGTCAATAGATAGCGAGTTATAGTTGTAGTTTCAAAATTTTAAAAAATTGAACAAATCACGAGGGTACCCCCTTTATCAAAAATTTCACTACCAAAATCACCAGCTAAAAAAATAAATTTTGGCTGTGAAATTCAAAAAAACAAAAAAAAATCGATTTTCGCCGTTTTTCTTTTTTTGGCGCCAAACTCATAGTAAATGACCGTGAAGGTCCCTAGGCACTTTCTACAGCCTATTTGGGCTGAATCGACCCACTTTTACTAGTCAAATGCCCGTGAAGTGGTGTCTACAGCTTAGTTGGCCCGATTATCACGCTTTTCGCCTCTAGTGCTCGAACTACCAACCTAACCCCTCAAGGGCCATTGATGTAAAACATGTCCCAGGGTCTACTACACACTTTTTATAAGAAGTATAGTGTGTATTAGTATGTAAAGATACAGTAAATGAAGGGAAAGTGCATGGAAAAATAGTGCACAAGCAAGTCCGCTTTTTGTTGCAGTTAAAATAACATTAACCCTGTGTGCAGGACAGACAATTCCCATTGTCTCTATTCATACTGTGCTATGATAAAAATTTTCAGATTGAAACATCCGCATTGATGGGGCCATACGTCGCTGTATATTGACGGCATCACCTTGAACCAATAATGCAAATTGACTGTCGATGCCATCCTAGTATTTCATATCAAGCGCCTTTCAGCTGTGGGCCTGTTGACGACACTGTATTATATATTTTACATATTTTTAAAAAAGGTACCTAGAATATTTTTGAGGTAGCCCTGGATTCCTTGATGTAAAAGACCGTTCCAATATCCACCCTTTCCCATGAATTTATTTCCATTTGTTATATCGCACGATTTGCTTTTGCCAATCATATGCAAGTCGTCACTCTCCTTGTAATCGATTCAAACACACATACACATACACATACACACACGCACACATTGACACTAGCCCCCCCCCCACCATATGTATGCATATTGATCACATAGGTTCACATCGCCTCTATTCTACTACACCCATCCACAAGTTCAACTAAACACGAGCTTAACAAGACAATATAAAAAGATAAAAGAAGACGGTAGATCATACTAAAAGACGAGTTGTAAATTTTTTCTTTTATTGTTGTATAAATAAACCTAAGCATGAATGATATAAAGTATAAAAAATAAAAATAAAAATAAAAATAAAACTACGACTAAAAAAATGTAAATACAATAATAAAAACTAAACTAAAAAAAAAGAAGAAGAAAAACCAAGCAAAAGAGAACTAACATACACACATCCCAAGACAATAAAACCAAAAAAATAAAAATAAAACCAAAATATAAAGAAATAATAAAAATAAAATAAAATAAAACTAATTGACACAGTCAGCTATTTGAGTAAACTAAAAGGGCGGATATGCTTGTTGGTGCTGCTGCTGCTGTTGATGGCGTTGCTGCTGCTGTTGCTGTTGGAATTGAAGATTTTGTTGATGTTGCGCATGTTGATGTGGAGAAAGACCGGGGCCAAACAACCCCGGAGGAGGAGGCGGGCGGTGCTGCATGAACGGATCCATTTGTTGTTGCTGTTGCTTGTTATTATCTGGCATCATTCCAGGAGGTAGTCTATCAAACAATCCGGGAGGAGGCATCGTCATTCCTCGCCCTTCATTTTGCTGCTGCTGTTGGTGCTGCTGCTGCTGTTGCTGTTGGAGTTGATGTAAATGCTGTAATCGCTGCTGCTGTTGAGGTGACATAGCAAAAGGAGGAGGAGGTGGTGGACGCATCATGGGTTGGAAACCATTTTCTTGAGGTGCCCCAGAAGAAGAGCCAAGTAAAGTCGGCATTCCACCGAAGGGAGAAGAAGAGGGTCGATTGTTGGATTCCAATTCCTTTTCACGTTCAGTCACACGCATCGACATGATGGCTGGATCATGGAACGGAATCGCTGCTAAAAAGAAAAGAAAAAAGGTCAATGAATCTATCCGTACTTCACTTTTTTTTTTTTTTTTCGTTACCATCTTGTCCATGTTCTTTTTCACCGTTATGCGATGCTGCCTTTTTCAAAAATTCACCGAAGAAATGCTGTGCTTCTTGACGCCTATCACCCATAGGCTGACCCATGTTGCCTTGATTCATCGGATGAAGTTGTTGTTGTTGTTCCTGCTGTTGAAATCCTGGTGGCATCATCATACCCGGGGGCTGTTGTTGCTGCTGCTGTGACTGTTGTTGAGGTCGGGAGAGGGGTGATTGTTCTCGGTTGATCATGTTACCCATGGGTCCAAAACTAATACTGGCATTAGGAAGCATTGCACGAAGGTCATTTCGAAGTTGATATTCACCATTAAGTGGAGAAGGTGAGGATTGTTGTTGAGCTTGATGATGATGTCCAGTCATAAAGGTTGGAGGTGTTGGAGATGAATTGGCAAATGAGGGTGAAGCGTGAGGTTGTGAAGATGACCTAGGGAGGTGCTGCTGATGCTGCTGTGGCGATCCTAAAGAAGTGGGCAAATGCATTTGGTTGAATTCTGAACGAAGTCGTGCCATTTCTTGTTGTTCTTGCTGCTGTTGCTGTGATAATCCGCTCGATGGGCCTCCAGACATCATTGGTGGCGGGGCAGTAGGATGATGCGGGACCATATTATCGGGTCTGACCATATGGGGAGGAGGAGGAGGTGTAGAGAACATACCAGGGGGTGGCGGTGGACCATTCGCGAAATGAGGTGGGAGCGTATTTCGGAAATCAGGTGAGAAGTTGAATGGAGGCGGTGGAGGAGGACCGTGTGGAAGTGGATGGGGAGGTGGTGGAGGAGGGCGTCCGCCAAAGCCGAACAAGCCAGATGCTTCAAGCATTTGTTGAGAGTGTTGCAATCGACGAGCTGCAATCAATGCCGGGTCTTGTCCTTGGAAGAGATCAAAGTTGCGAGGTAACCAGCCAGGAGGGGGTGGTGGGAAGCCAGGAGGAGGACCTTGCATGCCGCGACGAGGAAGGTTTTGCATATCCGGTAAGAAATGTGGCATGGATTGTTGTGGCTGCTGTTGCTGCTGTTGTCCTTGCATAGGCTGTGCCAAAGAGAATAGGGAGGATGACAATCCGTTGTTGTTGACCATGGTTGGCGTTCCATTTTCCCGTTGTACCTTTTCAAGAGCTGCCAATGGTCCCAGTTGATGCTGACCAGTCACATCGAATGCCTTTACAATTTCGTCGTTATCGCTTGCGATATCACTGTTATTGTCCGCCGCCATATCATCAGTCATCACGCTGCCCAAAACATCATCAGCAAACACGACATCTAGCATATGAGTTGTTGAGTCCATCATATCATGGGGCTTTTCTTCTGTTGTATCATCATTGCTTGTATATTGTTCGTCCAGAGTATCTACATTGTTGTTTAGTTGGAGCGCATCATCCTGCTTTTCGTTCAGTTGCTTCGCCGTATGAGATATGTCATCCAATTGCTGTTGCACCAACACTTCTTCGGGAACCATTTTGCCAAACCCAACGGACTCCATTGTCATTTCATCGGATGGTTTTTGTTGTTCAGCCACGTCGGAAGGTAAAGTTGCAGTCTCTGGTTCCGTTTCCTCTTTGATCGCTGATACCGTTTCTTCCACTGGTCTGTTTTGTTCCGTTGCGCTTGTTTCCACTGGTGCCATTGTTTCCACTTGTGCAGGTAAAGCAGTGCTTGTTGTCATGCCATCATTCGAGCCAAAGGTTTCTGCAGCTGATAATTCGTCGCCAACAAGCTCCATATCAGTTGCTTCCGTGTTTTGTTGTTGCGCTTGCAGCTGTTGTTGTTCCTCTTGTTGTTGTAGTCGCAGTTGTTTTTGTTTTTGTTGCTGGTGCTGCTGTGACTTGTCTGCGACAGTGGAAGTATCAGAAGATGATTCATCCACCAGAGTAGGAGGAGGTTTGGGCGAAGCTACCGGCTTGACAGGCAAATTCCATGCAGGTTTGATAGTAACACCGGGATCCGCATCCTTCTTTGCAAGTTGTTTTTTACCACCAGCCAATGGACTTGACAATAAAGGAGATTTGGTAGGAGATTGTCTTGTGAGTTCTTCAAACGTTTCCAAGGAGACCATTTTTGCCTTTTTCTTATCCTTTTTGCGACTTGTCGATGATGATTCATGCTTGGGTTTTTGAGGTGTTGTAAGAGCATCCGATAAAGAAGGACCAAAATGATCAGGAGTTAGTGCCGCACTTTGGGTATTCAATCCGCCTTCTTTTGCCCATGACGCCGATGCTGGAAGTGCTGGTTTTTCGTTTTCCTTATTGTTGATGCTATTGCTACTACTTCCTTGTGGTTCATTGGAGACGTTCCCATTACCCAGAATAGCTTGCGAATTGACCTGTTGTTTCTGTGGTTGTTTTTGTTGTTGTTGAGTAGAAGAGAAAGATGCAGATAATAAAGAGACAGGTTGTTGTTGTTGCTTCTTTTGAGATGATTTCGTCGACTTGCTGGAAGAGGTGGTGACAGGTTGTTTTCCACTCGTTGTTGATGATGAAGAAGAAGGCTGTTCCTTGGCAACCATGACTGGGGTGGCAGGCTTTGCTGAAGGTGTAGGTGATGGAGGATGAACAGTGGATGGACTTGGAGCTGAAGGTGTCACTGACGCTGGTACTGGAGACGGGACCGCAGGAGGAGGGGGAGGGGGAGGAGCTACCTTGGGAATAGGTGCCCATGCTGATTTGATTGGAGGAGGAGCAGGTTGCAAAACATTTTCCGAAGCAGAGGTTGACAATGATGGCTTTGTACCAGCAGCCGCTGACGCAGTAGGAGTAGGAGCAGTCGTAGATGTAGTATTGGCGGTGGCAGTGGCAGTGGCAGTGGTGGAAGTCGAAGTACTTGCTGAAGGTCGTTTGTTTGGATAGGTATAACCAGTAACACCGCCATCAGCATGTTTCGTTCTATCAATATGTATATATTTATATACAAACAAAAAAAGTCAGTTACCAGTCGATCACACATTCCCTAAAATGCACTTACCCAACAGTCGGATTTTCGTTATTGTAACTATCAGCGTCATCGCCAGCTTCATGAAGGTACATACAGTTTGGATTTGGGCAAGCCATGTGTCGTAAAAAGTAGGTACAGTATTTTGTGGTTCCAAAAGACGCCCTGTAAAAAAGATTCATCATCATCATCATCATCATCAGTAACACACACTTGACAAACCTACCCTAGTTTCCCACTAAATAATATATATTCCTTACCTAACAGATCTTCCATCACAGGTAGCGCCATTGATTTCTTCAATTGCCTTTGCCGCATCTTCTTTTCGAGCATACGTCACATAAATACCGATACTTGTAGCTGCGTTGGAGGAGGTGGTGGATGAAGGTAAACGTTTGCTGACCACGAGTTTGAGAATCTTGCCAAACTTTTTGAAAAAATCGTTCTAAAGAAGAAGATTAAAAAGAAAAGGGATGAGTTACTTGATTTCAGTTTGATGGCCCACAGCTCTATAATTCACTCCCCCCCCAACCCAAACCACTTACTTCAGCACTGGCATACTTTGAAGTAAGACCAAGTACATACACCAAGTTTTTTTGAACCACACGGACATTGGACAGTTGGCGACGGTTTGGATCCTTCATTTCACGGTCATGGCGTTCCTTTTCCTTCTTTTCCCGTTTGCTTTTTTGTATTTCTTCGGTACTGACAGGTATGAATTCCACAATTTGATCCGAGTACAGGCGACGGCAGGCAGGACAGCGACCATTGAGATTGGTTTTGATATGATGCCAACAGAATCGACAAATCTATAAGAGAGTAATAATATAAATAAAGATTGTTTGGTTTGTTTGTTTTTTGATAGAGTTGTTTATTTCAGACTTTTAATGTATTCGTCTTCTTTTTTTTTCGTCAATTCAAGTTTACCTGATAAGCACAAGGACAAGGCCGGAAGTTACGATCAGCAATATCGAATTCTTCCATACAGAGAGGACAATCCATATCCTCATCGTCCGACATCATGTTAATGAATAAGTCTAGTCAAGGGATAAAAAGAATACAGAAGGAAGAGGCGAAGAGGAGAGAGAATGTGTATGTGTGTGGAAGGGAAGGGAGATGGTAAAAGTATCTAAGATAAATAAAAAAAAGTATATATATATATAAAAATAGAATATTAAAAAAAATACGGTGCTTATACAAGTTGCGTATGCGTATATAAAGGTATTGGAGTTAGAAAGAAAAAGAAAATGAGAAAGAAGAAAAAAAAAAGGAGCTGAGGTTGTGATCTGTTTTCGGAGTATGAAATATTTGTTTTGTTCGACTTCGTCCGACCCTATCAAAACTCCCTACTTCCAACAAATCCTATCGCTTTATCTTAGTGGGTATGGTAGACCTCCTAATAGTATCCAGCGGTGTAAGTAAGATAAAAAGGACGTATCCATTTTAAAATAATCCAGTCATACATTTATCATATTTTCTTCTCTCGGTGATCCCATTTCTACTATGTATTGGGCCAATAGAGGAAGCGCTTTCGGAGCACAGCCTTTCTAATAGTCTAGACGACACCGATAAGAATGGCTACGTGTCTTTTCCATGGTTATCAGTTAACGCTGTGCGTCGTGTGTATGATACGAGGATAATAATTGAGCTGACCAGTCGGCGATTCAATATCAAATTGCTAGCGTACCCTTCGTCAAACTAAACAGTTGTATGCATGACGGACTTAGATCACATCATCACTAAAAAATATATATAATATATATATCAATGTTTGGTGGGACAAAAAGTTCTAATCATTGAATCACAGTAAAAAAATATATCTTTATTCAATAAAAAAGGTAAACAATATAAACAATAATGATAATAAATAATGATAATAATAAGGTAAACTACATTCTAAACTAAAAATAATGAGTTCTAACAACTAAGAAGGGTCCACAGGGTTGGTGACCGGCTTGTTTTCTGAAGGTTCCGATGGAGAGTTGTCTAATAACGTTTGCAACCGTGTCACGACCTATACAAAAAAAAAGAACAGAAAAAAAATCACAAAATATCAATCAGTAACAATTTCAAATCAGATGAGATCCTATTTATAAAAACGTTGTTCGTTACCTGATGAATAGATGGCCGTTCTAAGGGATCGAGAGTTAACATCCAAGATATCAGTTGCTTCAAGTCATCGGAGTAAGAGAGTCCTGTTGAAGTCGGTTCCGGAAAAGTGAAGTGTCCATTGAGTACCGCCAAAGAGAGAGACCCACCACCTTGTTTGTTGATAAAGTGTTCAAATGGAGATTCGCCGTACGCCATCGCAAAGAGAGTACACCCTAAAGACCATATATCCACCTTTTCATCCAACACTGAATCCAACTTGACATGCATCAATTCTGGAGCACGATATGGCATTGATGAATGTTCCTCTGCCATATCCTGTTGTCTTCCTGCTTGCTGTTTTGTTGTGATGGAGATCTTGGCCGGATATGCTGATCCAAAATCCATAAGCAGTGGTTTACCAGTATTCGATATCATAATGTTCCTGTATAAAAAGAGAAGTCGGTTATGTCATATGCAAAAGAAAATATGATGTGTTTTTATGTGTATACTGCGCTTACCCTGGTTTGATATCACGATGTGCCCATGCTACCCCATTTCCTTCCTTTTTGCTTTGATCATCGTGTGGTCCGGTTGATGGATGCGTCCTTGACATTTTGCTGATTGGTATTCCAGGTCCACTGTGGGTATGAAGTAATAGTAGAGCTTGTCCAACATCTAAAAATAAGCGGTAGATTTGTCGTTCCTTGAAGTGCTGGCCGCTGACACGGTATGTATCGATAATATCTTGAAGAGTTCCCCTCTATTCATACAAAAGGATGGCTGTGTTCATGATGACTATGTCATATGTGTGTTGTTGTTTTTTTGAGTTACCTTGTAAAATGGCATGACCACATAAACTGTTCGAGATCCATCGGGTTCCTCAACCGCAGCAGCGTTCTAATAATAGAAATATAAAAAAGATGGAGAATGTTGAGTATAACATTAATGAATTCCAATATTTAGTTTATATACCTTCAAGGGGACAATATTTTTGTGTTGAAAGAGTTGATGGATGCACACTTCCCGTTGAGCCAGATTGAGTTGTTCATTGCCAAGTTTGCAAGGTATCCTTTTCACAGCAAAATAATGTTGTTGATCGTCTCGAGCCAAGTAAACCTGTGAGAATCCGCTATCCGTAATGAGAGCGTAGATAAAAAAAAAAAAGTGAGATGAACATATACATTTTGTGTTTTTTATTGTCTTACCCTTCCGCCAAAAGTTTGACCCTTTTCAAAGTCTGATCATTGATGGTAAAAGTTTCCAATGGAGGTTTAATGTAAGTTTCAATAGCAGCATTGACTGAGCTGACGA
>JAFHAR010001149.1:11856-27034 GCA_019677225.1 Absidia healeyae | reverse complement strand
CGTTTTCCTCCTTCCTTTTTTTTTTTTTATTTGCTACTTTTTTTTCTCTCTCTCTATTGCCTCATTTATATGACTTCCTCTTTACGTGATCAGGTCAATGAACTGTTAACCGAATATACAGCAGTAACCAAACGATACTTCCATTCAATGCTGCAAGTTGCCGAAGACAATCAACTGGATCGACATCATAGCCCAGAACTATTTATTCAAGAAATGCTCATGGTGGACACACAACTACAAAAGGCTTTGGATCAAAGTAAGCATGATACACAAAACAGATATATACTGCAATTAAGCCGAACATATGTATCTGACGTTTTCTTTTCTTTTCTTTTTACATTTAGTTGGAGAACATCAAGCGCGTCAACAACGAATTATACAGGTTCAAGATGAAATTCAACAACACCAAGCAACCCTACTTTCTATGGTCGAAAAACTGAACTTCGCAAACCAGGATTTGGATCAAGCTCTTAGTGTGGCCAAAAAGGAACTCAAGGCAGCTGAATATGCAAACAATGGTAAAGGGGGAAAAAATAGGCACTCAGGCCTTGTCAAGCAACAGCACAATATTCTATCCTACTTATTACTATTTACTTTACAGCCAATATCCAGTTTACCGATATTCTCTCGTACGCCTCCAAACTCTCCAAATATACCTCAGCACCACCCAACTTCGATCTCATGAATCGCGACATCAAGGTGGATTTTGAAAAACCATACCCGGACGAAGAACGCATGCGACGTGGATTATTATACTGGCAACATTCATCACATCCCATTCCTGAAGACAAAAGTAGGTGCAATATTTTTTATTTTGTTTTATTATTCTTGTTTTGAACTGGTATATAGTCGAACTAGTGAATTATTTTTACTAACCATATCTTTATATATACATATATATTTTGTTTGTTTTATGGACTTTATAGTTGAAAGCTCGGACAACGAAAGTATGGAAGACGAGGACGTTACGGAAAAGGACGAACCTGTGGCCAAGTCTGAGGAAGATCAACCTACTGCTTTTTGGCATTTGGATTTGAACCCTTAGCGTATGACTGTCTCAAGCTTGTTTTGGTTTTAGATTTAGTTGTTATATAGGTACATTGTAGATAGTTAGTTATTTTATTTTATATTTTGTTTATGAATAAAATATTCGTCCTTTATCATATGAAGTGGTCTTTGATTTGAACAGATTTTTTATTTTGTGTTGTAGTGTATTGTACTGTGTTGTGTTGGTATTGTATTCTATTCTATTGTATTATGTAGTGTGGTGTAGTGTGGTGTTGCGAAGTGATGGTTGTATATGAAGAGATGCAAAATTAGATAAGATGTTTATTTTTTGATTGTAATAGTAGGTTTAAAAGTGATAACAGGTAGAAGGGGGGTTACTATACTAAAAAGTTTAGATGGCGAGGACGGCAACAGCGACAGCAGTAGAGACCATACCCAAGAGACCAGCCTTCAAGTTATCACCAGCGTTGCTTGGCTTAGCATTGGATCCAGAGGAGGTAGAAGCACCAGAAGCACCAGATCCAGTAGCGGAAGGAAGATGGTTAAGATCAATAGAAGTAGCATTCAGGCCACCTTGACCAGGAGCCATACCAATGATGGTAAAGTAAGGAGAGTAGCTGCTACCTTTGCTAGTCTTGAACACAAGGGCGTCTATAATAAAAGTTTTCTTTGTTGGTCGGATATTGAAATACTAAAAGAAGTATTTTTTTTTGTTCTCGGTAACTTACAAGAAGGCATGGTTTGAACGTTCTTAGGGATGCTCCATTGATATTGACCACCAGTGGTAGGGACATTAGTAGCGACTAAGAGGTAAGTTTGCAAGTTACTTTGATCACCACCCATCAAAACAATACCATCGATGGTAGAAATAGAAGCATCGGTCATGGTGAATTTGACGGTTTGGGTGGTACCAGCGGTCCAGACATCCTTTAAAAAGAGAGAAAGAGGGAGATGCAGTTGAGTAATATGATCATTAACATATTTGTTCTTGGTTTTTACTTACACCACGAGCGGGTATGTTGACTGCAACACCGCTGTCAGTAACATTTTGAGCAAATACAGTAGAAATGGCGAGAGCAAAAATAGTAGTAATAGCAGTGAACTTCATGATTGAATTAAATAAATAGAAGAAAGTGAAGAAGAAGGGTATAAAAATAAACACGGTTTTCCTTTTATAATAATTTACATTTCTCGATGAACGGCAGGGGCAACAAAAAAAGGAAAAAATAGTAGAATGGTGTAACATAGGTTTCGAATTGACAGACCCATTGATTCGTGCCTGATTTGAATAACAGCAATGAAAAAATAAATATTATCCAAAGGAAAAGGTGAGTCGTGTTTTTGTCTCAAAGAATTACAGACTCATTACGCTACTTCTGATAAAAATAGTTTGTTTTTCTTCTTTTTTTAATACAATAGATGATGGAACTACTTGTAATGCGAACGTTATAACAAGTTAAGTTTTTACAATAAGATTAGAAGATGTGATTTGGATATCACTGTGATACCATGGGCACGTTTTACACTAACATAATCGGGCGGTAAACTTGCGGAATTTGAAATACCGCGAGGTCAATTTTCTTTTTTCTTTTTTTTTTCACGCGAAGAAATTTCGGCTTTACTAAATACATATAATTTCAACAAATCAAAGGACTTGTAGAAGCTTGTATGGATTTACGAAAGAGTGATTCATGTCAACAAAATAGAAATACAAGTTGAACGGTCGAACAAATGGAATCCCTTCCCTTCTTTATTTACATGTTTGAATTGACACAAACAGTTTTTCGTTAATTTTAATTTCCGCTTTAAATAAAAAAATCAGGGGATCGAGAAAAAAAGGGGGGACATTCCCAATGGATTATCGAGAATGCTACCGGCATAATGGTAGACTCTTGACTAGCGCGCCTTGCAAGTATATACGATCATGCATTTTTACTCTTCTTTATATCATAATAATACATCTTTCTGTTCTATAAGGTTGATGACCTTGTCTGATACTGGAATGATACTACTTTTTGATTCAGATGGATTATCGTGAAAAACTTGTTGATTTTTAATGACAGTGACAATGATAATCATCATGACGATACTGTATCATCAATACCAAAAAGTGGCAAAAAAAATAAAAAAAAGCTGCATTAGTTGAAGGAGAGATATTTTCTCGATAAAGTATTATCAAAAGTTTACGAAAGATAACAGAAATCGATGAGCTACATAATAATATAACCTGAAGGAAGGAATGCTTCATATCAAAATAGCATGATTACACATCACCCCTTGCATTTTATAAAAATATATGAAATTCATGCGTTTTGATCCTTTTTGATTCTTTTTGACTCTTTTTTGATTATTTTTATCTTTTTATTTATAATTTTCTTCTCATTCTTTCTTTCATACGAGCAAAGAGTTCCTATTGTATTTGTATTCATTGAAAAAAAAGGACGAATTTGATCAAATGAATCATCCAGCAGCGTCCGTAGAAAATTGGTAAAGTCTGTTGTTAATATTTATAATTTTAGTAGAGTGATTTAATTAACTGATTTATGTGATTTTTAGTCAAGAGGATAGCTGCTACAATGCTGATTACATATCTTCGTTCAATGTCACCGATCCATCAATACTAGGTAATCATGCTAAAAAATAATGGCGGAATTTGAAATATTGGTCCAGGCGAGCGAATACTAAACGCATTTTCTTTTTTTTTTTTCTTCGTCACAATTCTATCTTTTCTTGGACTATAGGTTAGTTTAAAATATTTTATACAACTATATGGCATGGCATACTAAACTAACTTCCACTTTTTCTTTTTTTCTCCATTTAGCAACAAAATCGCCATCATCCAGCGATAAAAAACACTCAGCATCTTCAACAAGCGCCTCTTCTCAATTATACCCCAACTGGAACATCCACGACGCTCCATTGTCTTCAACTGAGGTGGAACTTATATTTACAAAATTTGAACAGCAATATGGATTTCAGCATGATAGTGTCGTCAATATATACGATCATCTTTTGACTTTATTAGATTCTCGCGCTTCTCGGATGACTCCTCTCCAAGCTCTCTGGTCGTTACATGCAGATTATATCGGTGGGGAACACGCCAATTATCGTATTTGGTATTTTGCTGCCCAACTAGATCTGGATACACAACAACAAGGCGCCCATAGTCCACCTTTATCCACTGCTACTGGTCAATTCTTACAAGAAGCGAAGTGTGAATGGCATGCAATGATGGTGGCAATGACTGATCAAGATCGTATGTCTCAACTTATTTTGTATCTTTTAATATGGGGTGAAGCCAGTACTCTTCGTTATATGCCGGAACTTCTCTGCTTTGTCTTCAAGCTTGCGGATGATCATCGACAGCTGCTGGACAACTCAACCTCATCACCAATACCAACCAACAGCTTTTTGAACGGCATTATTACACCACTTTATCGATTTGTCCGTGATCAATCATATACTGTTGTGAATGGCCAATGTATGCGACGGGAAAAGGATCACAATGACATTATTGGATACGATGATATGAATCAATTCTTTTGGGATCGACGTGCTATGGCCAGGCTGATGCTCAAGGATGGATCCACTTTACTCAAAAATATACCATTGCCTCTCCGTTATCAAGCTTTACCTCTTGTAGACTGGTCTTCTGCATTTAGGAAAACATTTTATGAATCAAGATCGTGGTTACATCTCTTCACCAACTTTTCTCGTTTTTGGGTATTACATATCGCTACGTTTTGGTATTATATGACGGCCAACATGGGATTCCTTTTTACTGATGAAGAACAATATACCCTATCTGTCAAAATATCCGTTGTGGCGCTTGGAGGTTTAGTGGCGATTCTTTTGGTTATGGCATCGACATTGACAGAATTCCTCTATCTACCTCTGGCTTCGCACATAACAGAAATCTTGCTGACTCGACTGTGTTTCCTGACGTTTTTTGCCGCGGCTCATGTTGGTGCCTCCTTTTATGTGCTTTATCTGGACCGCGACAGTCTGGTCTCTATCATTGTATCCTCCTGCCAATTGGGACTTGGTGCTATTTTTGCTATTATACTTGCCATTGTACCATCATCAAAACTCTTCCGATTTAGAAGCCAGCTCCATCTTGCCACTCAAGCCTTCACTGCTCATTTTCCCAGCATGTCAAAAAATGATCGATTTCTCTCTATCCTCATGTGGTTATGTATCTTTATCTGCAAATTCTTGGAAACTTACTTTTTTCAAGCCTTATCTTTCCGGGATGCTATTAGTGCAATGGTGACCATGAAACTGGATACTTGTCGGCGGGATCCTTTACTTGGAAGTTGGATGTGCGGTATGATACATGTGATTGCAAGTGTGCTTATGTTTGCTGTTGAACTGGTGCTCTTCTTTTTGGATACTTATCTTTGGTATGTGATTTGGAATACGGTATTCTCGGTGTCACAAGCGATGCAAATGGGAATCTCAATCATGACTTCTTGGCGGACAATGTTTGGACGATTGCCGGGAAACATATATACCAAAATCAATGCTACGAGTGAACTATCGGCCTCCCCTCTGCGAAAAATGGCTTGTTGTCAAATGTGGAATGCTATTGTGATTTCTATGTATCGTGAACATCTTTTGTCAATCAACAATCTACAATACCTGATGTATAAGGTTTACAACAAAACGAACGAATTGAATGACGACAACAACAACAACGAGATTGGATCATCATTTACACGCGGGTTGGCGGTACCGGCTATCTTTGACCTGGACAACAAAATCAAAAAGAAAGACTGCTTTCCGGCATATTCTGAAGCTGAACGGCGGCTGTCCTTCTTTGCACAAAGCTTATCGACTGATATTCCTCTTCCATGCTCCGTCCAACAGATGCCCACCTTTACTGTCTTTACACCTCACTACGCTGAAAAAATTCTGCTGTCATTGCGTGAAATTATCCGTGAAGAAGATACAACTACCCGTGTGACTCTGCTGGAATATTTGAAACGATTACATCCTGCTGAATGGAGCCATTTTGTCAAGGACACCAAATTTATTGCGGAAGAAGACGATACCGAGGCAACAGAAATGATCACAGAAAATGCAAATCCCATGGCGCATTCTGTCACTGACAAGGATGATCTTCCCTTTTACTGTATTGGATTCAAGTCATCTGCTCCGGAATACACTCTGCGAACACGGGTATGGGCGTCTTTGCGGGCACAAACGCTGTATAGAACAATTTCTGGGTTTATGAACTATGCGCGGGCACTCAAAATTCTGCACAGGATTGAACATCCGGAACTGTCAAATGCCAACAACAACAATGATAGTGGTGGTGGTGCGGATTATCTAGATGCTACAGAGGCTCATTTGGATCAACTTGCTCAACACAAATTTCGGTTTTTGGTGGCCATGCAACGATATGACAAATTTGATGATGAAGAAAATGCGAACTGTGAATATTTACTGGCTGAATTCCCTCATCTTCAAGTGGCTTACATTGAAGAAAAATGGACTGGATCGACAAACAATGACGGTGCTGGTAGAAATGATGTAGATGGGGACACAGATGGAAATCAAGTGGAGCCAATATACTATTCTTGTCTGATCGATGGTTCTTGTCCAAAGCTGCCCAACAAACGTCGACAACCACGATGTCGTATTCAGCTTCCTGGAAACCCTATTCTTGGTGATGGAAAATCTGACAATCAAAATCATGCGATTATCTTCTCGAGGGGTGAATACATGCAATTGGTGGACGCCAACCAGGACAATTATTTGGAAGAATGCCTGAAAATCCGTAGTATCTTCCGTGAATTTGAACAAGACCAACCTCTTATTAACGATGTTTACGCGTGTTATGACGACACCTGCACCATATCCTCTTCAGCATTAAGTACAACAACAGCAGCAGCGGCATCGCCTTTGCCGTCGTCATCATTACCCTCTTCACCTTCACCGACAATGCAACATTCGACAAGCATGACCAACTCAAAATCAACACCGCGACCTCCAGTAGCTATTGTTGGTGCAAGGGAATACATATTCAGTGAAAATGTCGGTGTATTGGGTGACATAGCCGCTGGCAAGGAACAAACATTTGGCACATTGACACAACGGATTATGGCGAAAACTGGCGGTCGGTTACATTATGGACACCCGGATTTTTTGAATTCTGTTTTTATGACGACACGTGGCGGAGTTAGCAAGGCGCAACGTGGGCTACATCTGAATGAAGACATTTACGCTGGAATAAATGCACTATCAAGGGGTGGACGGATCAAACACACGGAATATCTGCAATGTGGCAAAGGACGCGATCTTGGCTTCTGTTCTATTCTCAACTTTACGACAAAAATTGGTACTGGAATGGGCGAACAGCTACTCTCAAGGGAATACTACTACTTAGGGACTCAATTGCCTTTGGATAGGTTCCTTACATTTTACTATGCACATCCCGGATTCCATATGAACAACATCATGGTGATATTTGCCGTCCAATTATTCTTATTCTGTATGACAGTGGTAGGTACCATGGCCATCTCTCTGCCTAGTTGCTCCTCGATGGATCTCCTTAGCGATGTTACATGTTTCAATGGCACACCTATCTATGATTGGCTGAAACGATGTATTCTATCTATCTTTATGGTCTTCTTTATTGCCTTTTTGCCATTATTTTTACAAGAATTGACGGAAAAGGGAACCACACGGAGTCTACTTCGATTGGTCAAACAGCTACTCTCGCTCTCTCCCTTTTTTGAAGTGTTTGTTACTCAAGTCTATGCCAGCGCAGTTGTATCCAACCTTAGCTTTGGTGGCGCTCGATATATTTCCACTGGACGCGGTTTTGCCACATCTCGTCTTCCTTTCTCGGTGCTGTACTCAAGATTTGCCAATCCTAGTATTTACTTTGGTGCACGGACGATGCTGATGCTACTATTTGTTTCCTTAGCGGCATGGACTCCTCATTTGGTTTACTTTTGGGCCACAGTATCATCTTTGATTTTCTCGCCATTCATCTTCAACCCTCATCAATTTGTATTGACCGAATTCATCAATGATTACCGTCACTTTCTATCTTGGTTTACAAAAGGCAATGCTCGGCGCTACCACGAAGATGCTTGGATCACTTATTGTCGACGGTCGCGAACCCAGGTCATTGGAACAAAACATCAACGGAAACTAAAAGCAAAGAAGAAAACGAGTAATGGAAAAGGTCGTATGGATGAACAGCAACATCAACAACAGCAAGAACAACAGCAACCAATGCAGACAGCCAATCTGCCAACATCAACATCACCAAAAGCACGACTTGCTAGCATCTTTATATCCGAAATTGTGATGCCATTGGTACAGGCTGGCCTGTGTCTGACAATGTATGCGTTTTGTAAAAGTCATGATCGGCTTCCTATGGGTTCTGGTGGAGCGCTTTCTCGTATTGGTCTGATTACAGTGGCTCCTATTGTATGTCATGCTGTGATCCTTGCCTGTGTGCACATGTTTACTTTAATGGTTTCATGTTGTGGTGGTGGTGGCGGTGGTGGTAAAATGGGTCGCTGGATTGCTGCTTCTATTCATATAATGGGCGTGCTTATTACCATTTTTGCTCTAGAATACTTTTGGTGGCTGGAACATTACACAACACGGTCAACTTTACTTGGGATTCTTGCTATCTTCTCTATGCAGCGATTTATTTTCAAAACCTTTGTGGCTATCTTTTTGACACGTGAACTACCAGATGATGCAACAAATCGTGCTTGGTGGGCAGGTAATTGGCGTGAAACAAAGGTAAGACATAAAAAAAAAAAAAAAAAGTTCAGATGGATAATCCTCCTCTTCTTCTTTTTTACATTAGCTTGGGCGATATGCCCTACGCGAATACGTATGCAAAATTGTGGAAATGTCTGTATTCTCGACTGACTTTATTCTTGGCCATTTGATCCTATTTGTCTTGTTTCCTTTGACTTGTATTCCTTATATTGACCGACTGCATTCATTGATCCTATTCTGGCTGCGCCCTTCTCGTCAAATCCGGCCATCTGTCCTTTCCACCAAACAACGACAACGACGCAATCAAGTGATTATATGGTACGGCCCGCTATTTGTATTGATGCTCTTTTTGTTTGTGTCGCTCATAGTGGTCCCTTTCTTGTTTTGGAAACCTCTATTACCGAAAACTGCATACATCTTTATGGCTTCACTGCTTTAGATTCGATAGAAATAGTTGATTTATAGTTTATAGTAGGATTTTAGTCTTTACCTTCAATTTTACTATTCTTTTTTTTTATGTATACCATCCAATCCAATAAAAAAGTTACTTTTATTTTTATTACTATCATTGTCTTCGTCTTCCTCCATTATCGTGATTCCAACTTTAGGATTATTATTTTTTTTACCAAATTCTCTATTGATGCTCAAACATGATTGAACTGCCGCCGCCTTTTTTCTAAAAAATAATCCAGGACAACTACAACAGTCTTTAGTTTGATCACGTTTTTTTACCACTCAATATCACAACTTAATTTTATGCTTAATACACGTCTTACATTGCAAAATAAAATCTTTGACACGAAATTCACTACCACAAATCATATAACAAAAACAAAAGAGGTCCAAATGTCTCTATACAGGCTGGATCCCCCGCTCCCAGGCAACTGCAAGAGACAAAATTTGGCCAATTTTCATGAGTTCAATAATAATCTATTCTCTGCACACAATGTCAACGTCATCACCGTACACTATTCAATACCTTTTGATATTCCAAATGCTCCTACCCACACAAACAAATACCATCTAATTAAAAAAAAAGACCCCCCGTACTACATATATCCCGAAGACAATATTCAAAAAAGGCATAATACACAATCACATAATGCCAAACATCATACACACATACAAATCATTCACATTAAACTATAACGCACCCCAGACTTGTGAAACACGGCACCTCACAATCTCTGATAAACATCATACACCTCACAATAAAATCATCGTACACCCATATACCGTAAATCGACCACATAAAAAACGTCATATGCCTAAAACCATGCATCCATTCAAGTCAACCACATAAAAACATGAATAAAAACATCACACATTGCATACAGGTAAATCATCACACACCCATACAATACAATATAATAATAATAATAATAATACATTTATTTCTACAAGGCATAACTAGCAGTACTAAAGGAATAATCTTCTTCATCTTGATACAAATTGGAATGACTGGAAGGGGTAGGAGAAGAGCCATCAGAGGGCACCAAAGTCCATAATTGATTTTCATCTTCGTTGCGTTCGTATAAAAGCACCACCGTACCAGGTTTAGTCCAATTACCCTACATATAAAAAAATAGAAATAAAAAGAACACGTTCCGTTCAGTATACTATCATCATCACAAAATGTGCTGTCATTTTTTGTACTTACACGGATATCTAACACCAGATTTGGTTCCACTTGCGGATATATCAGTCCTTTTTCACTATAATGCCAACGTTGGTTGTGTGCGTCTTCGGTCATCTTGCGTTTGTATTGAATAATTTGCTTGTCGCTTTCCAAGAAACCTGAAAGTAAAAATATAAAAAAACAGAATATGTTAATCCTTCGCTAACCTTCATGATATATCCTGTTTGTATCCTTACCACCCTGTACGTCCAAAACTAGTAATAATAATGATATTAATAAACGGAAAGGAATGAGGTGAGTAACACGTACAGCTCATAGTATCGCGGTGTGTGGTTGTTATTATCCTACTATACCCAATCCCGAGTTTTTGTTGATGATATAACCATGATCATACATCCATAACTGATTATCAGAACCATTCCCATTTTTTTTAGGATAAACGACAATTTTGGCTGCTTGCTAAAGGGAGGGAAAAAAAGCCTTCACTAAAACAAACGCATATGAGTGTGTAGCACATCTTTTTTTTTCTTACCTTGAGGGAATCCCAGGAGACATCGAGAACCATTTTATGGCTGCATTTTGACTCTATATAAAACCATCCTGAAGGAAAGACCATCTTGATGTTAATATGATGAAAGAAGAAGAAAAAAAAGAACCAATTCTTTTAATTTGGCCTGTTTGCCGCTAAGATTTTTTTTTCTGTCGGTGTTTCAATTGACTAGTGATGCGATGCCAAGATCAACCTGTGCATTTTTAGATCCACTGCATTGATGTAAGCATCCTATGATAATCACTTGACATTAAGATTCTCTGTTTTTGCTTTTAACCATTGATCAAATCCGTAAAATTGTATTATAATGTTACAAACCTATGGTAATATCACTATAGGTTTCTAATAATATAATACATTTTTCATGCATTTCAAACGGCTATCTCATCAAGAAATGATAAAGAGAGAACTCAGGTTATATTGTTCAAGTTTGGAGTCCCCATGACGAAATGTGAACTAAAAGTTCAGCGTAGATATAATGGCATTCTTCTTCACTTCTCAAGAAGTGGCTGAGGTTACACTCACTGTGGCGCAACGGCTCTAAAAATATCACGGGCCTTTCCAGGGCGAAAATGAAACAACGATACACGAACGAGCACAGTGGTCTTGGCAACCTTGAATAGGAATAGCAACAGCAATACAAATGGTGGTTATGGGAATGGCTCGACTACTGTATCATCATCATATCAACTATCTGGACTGGATTATTTGGGCAGTAACGTTATCAATATCGCAAGCAACGATGGATCACCCTCTGTACTCAGTCTTCAGGAGTCAAACTGGTGGTGCGTGGCACAACTACTCTCTCGGCGGTCATTTTATTAGTGTTATCTTTGTAAAAAGAAAAAAAAAAGAGTTGTTATGTATCTATTTATTGAGCACTATTTATTGTATTCTCGTATTTATCTCCTTTTTACCTTTGTTTTTTTTATCTATACATCAAAATTGTGTCTGTTCTGAGTTTGAAAATTGCATATTATTCTCGATTTTTGTCATTTTTCCTCTTTTCCCTCTCTTTTCCCTTTTATTTATATAGCTGGTACTCTACCGATCCGCTTACAATGTTCCCTCAAGGTCTATTTTATATACTGTCTCGCAAACATGGGTTCGCTCTGGATGTATACGATGGACAAACAAAGGTGATTTATACTCGATCGCTTGATCAAACACAATGAATGCGATCTTGCTACTAACTCTTACCC
This sequence comes from Absidia healeyae, assembly GCA_019677225.1. NCBI lineage: Eukaryota > Fungi > Mucoromycota > Mucoromycetes > Mucorales > Cunninghamellaceae > Absidia > Absidia healeyae. The sequence continues at coordinate 14,883 of JAFHAR010001149.1, read as the reverse complement.
TTTTGGTTTTTATTATTATTCAACAATAGGAACTCGCAAATATTATAGTATGGCCTCAAAAATTTGAAGACAGTGACAATCAGTAAGTGGGTTTATTGTACTAGAAAAAAACGAGGTTGGGGTGGGCGAGTGAGTGGGAAAACCGAAGGTGGGAATCTGAAACCAAACTGACTCACTTGTTTCCTATGATTCACTTTTATATATATAATATATGCTAGACTTTGGACTTTTGACGAAGGCCGTTTGGTGAACAAAAAGTCAGGACATGGTAAGGTTTTGCTAGTAATGGGATCGAAAAGAAAATATGGCTATGCTGAACTGGAATCATGTCATTTTTTATTTATATATATATTAGTACTGGATATTCAATCAAGTAACTAGCAAGCTAAAAAGGAAATAGGAAAAGGCTGTGTATTACGAAATAGAATGGATTGATTTGAACAGTTTTTAATAGGCATATTCAAGAAAGACAAGGCTATCATACAAAACAAATGCAATGACAAGAATCGATCACAATTTGTAAGTAAGCATATTGTGGGATACATTGGTATCAGTTTGGAATACTAATGTCTTTTGTTGTGCGGGGGATGATGATGAATAGTGGCAATTCGACCAAGGCTTCATTTGTTCTCAAGAATATCCTAGCATGGTATTTGACATCAAGGTAAGGACACATTTGATATGGATTGGCGGGGGGGGGACTACAGAAAATATACAAGTCAGCAAATGTAATGCTTTGTTTTTATTTTGTAGAAAGATAGCGTAAAAGGTGGTGCCCACGTATTACTTTACAAGCGCAAAAAATCAGACAATTTGAATCAACAATGGTATTTGGAACCTTATCAAAACATTGAATCCTCATTGAACATAGCAACAAAAGGCGTATCTCTGCATAAGAAGAAAGGATTCGGTCAACCTCAACATGGCTACGGTGCTCAAGTCGGTGTCCCACCTGAATTGAAAGTGCTACCCAGCGATATCAAGGTGGTCGGTGCTGGGAACAATGCTACACCATCGTCGGCTACTCCATCCAAACTTTTGCCCAAGCCTGACAACGATCCGAATTCATCCCAACCAGAAGCATTAACTGGATTTGACCAAGCACCTTCATCCACGTCCTCCTCTGCTCCTCAAGCTCAACCGGGTTTTGTCGCTTCCTCTTCTCAACACCATGATCAAAACTCCCCTCCTCCTCCTCCAAACAACTAATCCAGTGCCAACTGAATATGAAGCCTATCCTCCTCCTCCTCTCCCTCCCAAGTGAATTTAGTCTGCCTTATTAGTTGGTGATATTATTTTTAGTTTATTTACTCACTTTTTTTTACTTGTCCTCCTTTTCTTTGAAAATTATATTTATATCATTTATCAATTATTGATTTATCTAATAAACTATTTGACCTTTTTGAATCGAAAATTTTGTATTGATGATGTGTCTCCGGCTGGTGCGGGTTGTAATGTGAGGGAATGAAGCGGGGTTACGGTGGGGTTACTACTATAGGTGCTGGGTATGGTGAGGGTATGATGGGGGCGGTACTGTAGGTGTCAAGTATGGTGAGGAATATGATCGGGATCACTGAAGTTGGTGGGTATGGCGGGTATTGGGGAGTGCGCATGGAAAAAATTGATTATTTTAGATTTCTATTTGGTTCTGACTCGAGTTGGTAGAATGGGGCGTGTTATAGTAGGTCAGGAAGGTATTGGGAAGAGTTGAGGAGGAACAAATTCGTGTATTATATTATTGTCCTGAAACCTAGGTGATTTGACAGAAAAAATATATTCAAGCAGCCGAATTATAGTATAAGCCCAGTTGCCCTTATGTGTAAAAGGTACAGACTATAACCAATAACACGAAAGGTGCCTCTAACATAGAGCAGCATTCGATACTAAGTCGCTTTGGGCCCTGAACGGGTGGTTTAAGAGATTGAGATGAAAATCAGGAAATTTCGCGACATTTTTTAGGGGGAAATCCAACTTGATTTTTAGGAATCCCGATAAATAGCCACCAAAACAAAAATCGGTTTCTTTCAGTTTTCTCTTTTTTGCACCAAAATTATAGTAAATAATATCGAAAGCCTCCAGACACCTTCTACGTCATATTTGAGCCATATGAATCCATTTTCGCTAACGAGAATCCGTACAATGGTCTCTCCGCCTGTGGTGATTTGTCTAAATGCGGAGGTTTAACACCATTGCAAGGGCTTCAGGTAAACTATTTGTAACTTTGAACTAATATTATGAACGGTAAGTATATACTAAATAAACACTCCATATTATTGATAATATATTTGCCTTATGTGGATGTTATCCTTGTGTACTGTATAATACAATATTATTATACAGTTTTTGAACTTGAATTTGAGACGCTGTCATTTTTTGGGGGACGGAGTTTTTTTTTGTGAGACAGGGAAATAATTTGGGACGCGGGCCACATTGATTTCCAAAATGAAAAGGGAATGCGCCATGTCAGAGAATTGGCAGAGAAATTTAGATAAAAGCAGGACGTCCGATTGCACCATAATGTGTTACTGTTAAGGTTGGCAGTTGGGACGCTGGGATGGGACAAGGTTGGGTGTTCCATCCCATGTGTCCCAAGGGGTATGTTTTATATTAGTGGTCCTTGGGTGGTTAGATATGTAGGGCAAGCGGTAGAGACGAAAATCATCAAAATTAGGCCATTTCTGGCTGTACGCCACTCTACATTGACGACAACGCCTTGGATGCTTAATGTGAAATGTGTGGTAAACTTGGGGCCATGTTTCCAAGTGTCCCATGGGACTTTGGGATGGGATGGGATGGGACAAAAATGCCAACCTTAGTTACTGTGCTATTGATCGCCAATAGTTGGCCTTTCAATTGAAGTTTAACTATTAGTACTCTCCTTTCTCCTCTTTTTACTTCAAAGCTTTTATATTATTATTCAAACATTTCAAATTTTTCTTTTTATTATGACCAGTCAAATACTTATCGGAAGAACCTACCCTGACCTGCCATGGTCAACGAAAAATAAGTCGGGGTTTGAATGTTAAT
>JAFHAR010000114.1:0-14805 GCA_019677225.1 Absidia healeyae | reverse complement strand
TCTCTAATGGTGAAGGTGGATGACACTGGCAAGCGACCTGAATTGATCAACAATCTTCTGATGGTGATGGTGGATAGTAATGACAAGCAAAACTGGTAAGAATCTTGTGGTACAGATACTCCATATAGTATTATAGTCCCCCTTTATTATTATTATTATTATTATCTTCTTCAATAAACAAAGTAATACCTTGGATCTTACTGGCGTGGGTGATGGAAGTGGTATTGAGTGAGCGGGTTTTCTTGTTTTTAATGGTTAGGATGGTAGTAGTGGGGGGTATTGATTGAGCGGTCTATGTTATATTTTTTTTAAAAGCGATTCGAGGGCTCCGCGTGTTTTATTATTGTGTGAAATGTAAAAATTGAGTGAATTGTATTGCAGTGTGAATGTTTGATGCGGTAAGAGAGATACAGGTGGGGTGAGTATAGGATACGATTTGAATGGTGAGTGGCTTTGTGTGTGTGTGTGTGTCAAGGCAATAGTTAGGCGTACTTCCTGTGCTGTATCTATTGGATTTACCTTGTGCCATGAAACAAAGGTTTTATTTCAGAAAAGGCAACATATTCACTTTCCACATACTGTAGGCCCCGACCACAAAGCCGTCAGCCCAAACTTCATTGACTTTACCTTCTAGATACAGTAGATTAACCATCACGAACTTGTTTCACTTTGTCCACGATCGTGCCAAACTGAAAACCGCCAGTACAACCATCCCCACTTTGTCCACCATTCACCCAACCATCAACCCGTTCAATCCAAACTTGTAGGGCTCACCACCAAAAAGCTTTTTTTTTTCTGACTCGCCTGACCTGCCTGACCCTTCCCCCATTATCCCTTACCCTTTAGATTAGCTTCCCCTCTGATTAGTTTCAACCCAATAAAAAAAGTCTTCATTGTTTGTCCGTTCGGTTTACTTTAGATCCCCTATGATTTGTCCCATCTCAATAAAATTCTTCACTGTTTGTCCATTCCCCCATCCTGTTTGCAATTTTTATCAGTTTCATTCTGTTTTCTCCCACACCCACATTCATTCAAAAAAGTCATTGCAACATAAAACGGCCTTTATTTCATACAAAACATAAAAAAAAAATCTTCATTGTTTGTCCATTCCCCATCTGTTTACAATTGTTATCAGCTTCATTCTGTTTTCCCCACACCCACAGCCATTCAAAAAGTCATTGCATCATAAACGGTTTTTATTTCATAGGAAACATAAAAAAAGTAGCTATCACTATTATCCTTGTCCCAAGTCCACACATTCATCTTGATTTACCTACAAAAAAAAATGAAAAACAATGTCAACAAGATCACGATTCCAAAATGACGGGTAATGCCATGTACTTTATAAATCCCTTTCAAAAATAACACGAATCCTGTAAGAAAAAGCATTCCACAATCACAAGAACACAATAGAAGAAAGAAAAGAGAAGAAAAAAAAAATTAGGAACCACTTTTTTTTTTGGTATCAAAGATTCGATCTGGCTTTGAATTTCAAAATTGAAAATTCCTCAAGATTTCTTTTTGGATTTCTGAGGGACTCGTGATAGGATAGAAGGCATATTTTATCGAAACAATACAAAAACCAAAAACAACAAGGAAATACAACACCATTCTAATAGGACATGAATCTAAAAGAAGGAATGACGTTGAGGGGTCAAACAGCGGAGATTTAATCTCAACATAGCATTGTCACGCATGCGCAGTGAAGGTTCGCTTCACTCATACACTAGTATTATAAGCTGGCACCTATCACCTATCACCACTATGTAGAGTAGCCACGCATACAATCGATACACATACATTTAAATTACATATAACAATAATAATACATCAATAAGACAAAAACAAAACAAAACAAAAAAATTATAGGTTGACAAAAAAAAAAGCACAATAAATCTTGTTTTTGTTTATTTGAGGGGGACAAAACGAGAAGAGTGAGTAGCACCAATACCGGGACGACCGTGACGAACGGGCTTGTAGGTAATGCTATGAAAAAAAAAGGTAAGGTGGGGGAGGTTAATATCAATTCTAGGAAAAACATATTGATGAAGATTGACTTACGAGAATTCACCAAGATAATGGCCGACCATTTCAGGGCGGATTTCGACTTGGTTGAAAGTCTTACCGTTGTAAACACCGACGACGGAGCCGATCATTTCAGGGACGATGATCATGTTTCGCAAGTGGGTCTTGACGGTGGAGGGCTTTTCACCAGAGGCAGCATCGGTCTTGGCCTTACGGAGCTTCTTGATCAAACCCATGGGCTTGCGCTTCAAACCACGTTGGAACCGTCTGCGAGCACGGCAGTGCACCAAATCCATGAATTGTTCAGAGGACAAATCCAAGAGTTGGTCGAGGTCAACGCCACGATAGCTGAACTTGCGGAAAGTTCTCTTTCTTGGTGTAGTTTGTTGGTCAGCCTATAGTTCATATAAAAAAAGTCATAGGTAGTGCACAGATAAAAAATAAAAATAAAAATAAAAAATGAGTAAAGCAAGTATTTGAAGAGAAGGAAAAGCAATGTTCGTTTACTAGTTCCACCCATCCATTCAAAAAATAGTAATAATCCAAGTTGCAATGTCAAAAAAATGCCGAGTGAGTTATTGTGTTGTAAATTCGAAATTGATACATTTCTGGATGGAATAATTCGTAAATCGTTAAACGATGAATTTGTTGATGATATGGTGGACGGATGGATATACAGATGGATGGATGGATGGATGGATGGATGGAATCAGGCACAAATATATGATGAGTGATACGTACCATGATGATGAAAGAAGGAATCTTCACAAAGTGTCTTACCCTACCCTATATCATAGTCAGTGGTCAATTAAAACGCAGAAGTCGGTATTTCAAAATATGATTTTTTATTGTAAGAGATAAATAAAATAAATAAACGGAGTGATACCATTCTACTGTGTACAAAATAATCATCAACAAAAAACTAGTGATAAGTAGGGGAGTGACTACTAATATACTAAACTAAACCAAAAAATCAATCCAAGGGAGGAGGAGACTTGCTATATTTTGATATGGTTGATGTTCGTCCACGGCGAGGTGATCTTGATCGACTTCTTGCTGTTCTATGATGGCGTCTTGCCTCTGGCGATGGTGACCTTTGTCTTGTCCGTCTATGTTCCGAATAGCGAGGTGGTGATGGTGACCTTCGCCGTCTTCTATCGTGTTGAGAGGATGATCTGTCGTGTCTTGTTGATTCTGGTGATGCCGATCGTGATGCGTGCCTGGAGCGTCTGTGTCGATGATGATGACGCGATGATCGTTCGTCCTTTTTGTCATCATTGTCACTGTCAAATTCCACGTCGCTTGATTCGTATCGATGTCGATGCTTCTTGGAATGATGTTTGTGTTTCTTTGACTTTTTCTTCTTCTTATCCTTTTTTGATGAAGCATTGGTATCGTCAACGTCGTCATATGCTGCTGTTCTGTCGCGAATCGTCGTTTCCATAACATTGGTTGAAGAAACTTGACCTTTGTTCATCACCTCTACAGCATTTCCACCAGTACCCATTGTCAATCGACTAGTTCTGTTATATATATATTTTAAAAAAGAGTTAGAATACAACATAGTATTTCAAGAAGATAGTTTTGACTTACTTTCCAAATCCTAATCCCTTTTCACCTTCACCATCATCAGAGTCATCTTCATCCTGGTTCAAAACATGCTTGATTTCGTCTTTGGTGACATTGCTTTCGATTGTTTTTTTCTTTTTGACGCCCCTAAAAAAACAAAAACAATCATATTCTGTCAGTCGACAAAACCAATCATAGTAATTCTTTCCTGACTTACAATGCAATGGCCATGGCATCCGCTTCAGCTTCCTTGAGTTTTTCCAGTTCGCTAAGGTGTGCCTTCCTCCTTTCTTCACTGTTTTTTTCCTTGGCATACCAGTTCAGATCCTTTCCTAAAAGAAATACAAAAAAAAAGGAGGGAGATGAGTATACAAAACGAATCTTCCTTCTATTTTACTTTTGGAGAAAACCTACCTTTTTGCCATCGTCCAACAGGAGCCATCAAAGAGTTGCCCAAATAGTTTTCACGATCTTTGTCCGTTTTGACATCTTCCCAACTAAACTATAAGATAATAATAAACACAATCCGTTTTTTAATCCAAGATATTCTTCCATGGCATTGTCATTTCATTTTCAAAGTTGGCCTTACCTGGTCCCGACCACCACGAGTACCTATTTTCAATCAAATCGGGGTTAGTTCAATAATATTTGTAAGGCATTTTTTTCTTCATCTAAGACTTACCTCCTCTGGTAGGATGAAACATGATGTATAATTTTTTAAAAAAGGAAGAAAAAGAAAAAAAAAATCATCACCATCCCAATTTTTAAAAACAAAAAAATAGTATTTCAAATCCCGCCATTTGCGGCAGGAAAATTTTAATGAACAAAATAAAATGTTGGAATGAGATAAAATAAATAACATGAATAACTGATATAAAACTAATAGTGTAGTGGTAATAAGGGAAGGGAAGGGGAATCAAGGGGATTTTACAGTTGGTGGCACAGGTTGATGTGGTAGAGATACAGTAGAGGAAGAAGAGGATTCTTGATTTTCGCGACGTTCAGCGCTTGGTTCTTTAGCCTTGGCAGCGGCGGTGGTAGGAAGCATATTACCAGACGAATAATCACGTTGAGATCGCCATTTTTGAGGGATGTCTCGAATACCAAGGTAAGTGTGATGGCACCATTCACGAAGTCCCAGTCGTTGCACAGACAGCATGGCAGCCACCACTAAACCAGCCAAAAATCCAATACCAGCATTCGAGAAGGCAATCATAGATCCAGTGGTCACAAGCATCACAACCCATTTTTCAGTTTTCTTCTTTTCGTCCGTTTCACCTGCCACCACAGCTTTTCCAGCAAATGCAAGCTAAAAACAGTAATATAAAAAGTCATTTGCTGATATTTCTATTCATCATCCTCGAGTTTACTTCTTACCTCGATAGCTGACACAAACAACATGACTGCCAAGAATGATTTGGGGAAAAGATTCAACAATCCAACCAAAGAGCTACCAAATAAGATCCCCAAGAGTAATTTGCATGATCCAAGAATAATCACCGCCACTTCTGAGCGAGCACCAAACCTATATTGCCCAGCCAATCCACCGGCACCATGACTACAGTAATAATGACAAAAAGTTGGTTAATCATCATAAGGCTAATCATAGTCATCGTCATCTTTTTTTTAATACCAAAGAGGCATTGCACCAAACCAGCACTGAATTAAGTTCATCACACCAACACTCATGGAGACTTCAGAGGTACCAGAATGCTTGTCAGGGAAAAGATCATCAATTAAAGCACAGAGACCAATCACAGAATTGAGAGCAGTCAAAGGAATTTGACCCAAACCAGCGTTTGCAAACCCATCACGGAATTCAGATGCAGTAGGCCGGACTATAATATCAGGATAATGGCCACCAATAACGGGTCGAGGAATGGACGTGCTTGATCCGGCATACATTTGAACAAAGGCAAATATCAAACCCAGCAAAAACAAGATCAAAGCACTTGGGACCCTGTTGTTGTAGCAAGAGAAGACAAATAAAAATGCCAGTAACACCCACACATAATTGTCAGCCCATTGGTCCTGATCGCCTTGCATGCTCCAAGAGAGTTTATTCACAAGTTTGTACGCAGTTTGAATAAGGGAGAAGCCTGTGCCCATTTGGATTCCTACATTAAAAGAAAGTAAAATGTTTAAAAAAAAAAGTGCGTTGATATTTTTCAATCGGGGTTTAAAATATCGCGTCTTACCGCGAATCACAGCGACCGGTGTATAGTTGCCTACCAAGTTGATTGTGCGTGTGACACCCAAGAAAAAGATAATTGCTCCCACGCCTAATTTTAAAAAAACAGATTATCAAAGTGATCTGGTATATACATGATTTTCTATTTTGTTTATTTTTGCATTTCTTACCTATACCAGCCGCCATGTTTTCTGCCATGGACATTTTGCTTGAAAGCACTACAGCAGCCACAGCTACAGTATAGGGTATATACAAATAGATAAATCATTAGCATTGATCAAATGTACAACTGATTTTTTTTTACCTTTCATGGGTTGGACACAAACAGGGACCTGGAAGAAGAGACCTGAGAGGATGTTCCAAATTCCACTGAACCATAATGTGCTGGTCAAATTGATTTGGCCCCCAATGGCTAGAGAAATCATAATTGGTAGAAAGGTACCCAAATCACCAAGACTTCCTGATACCTATCATAACAATAAATAAAAATAATAAAAAACAATGTGATTGTTAATTCATCATCATTTGATTATACGTGATTTTTTATCAACTTACTTCATGGACGTTCAGGTTGTTTTTTAGTCGTAAAATCCGATTCCTAATAGACATGGCAAGTTTCAGAATAAGAAAAAAAAAAGAGAGAGAGAAAGAAGCAGTGCAAAATCCCAAAAGAAAAAATTTTAGATCTTTAAATATTCCCGCACGGGGCCCTGTCATACATATACCAAAATAGATCAAAGGCATCTATATAATATTAAAGAATAAGTAAAAGTAGGATCAGTATTCATCAACATCATACGAATTAAATAATATTCAAATTGAGAAAAAGTAGCCTACTTAATAATACTAAGAAAATTTTCGGTCAAATCCGTTTTTTACTGTTCACGCAAATTACCCGGAAATCCGATCTTTGGTCATTGAACATGTTGATCACTTGATTTCATGCGTAGCTGCAGTATCCGTGTTGTCGATATTGATACCAACTCATTTTAGTCATCGATCCACCAGTATATAACATTCACATCGCATCATCGCCTTCACAGCTATAAAAATAAAAATAAAATCACACAACCACCCATACCCATATTCCACTCAAATCATACAATTCAAATGAAGACATCGAAGACAAAATAAAATAAAAAGTAAAAATCTTTATTGAGAAGAATATATTATTGATAAATTGTACAAAATAAAAGTGGGAGGAATAAAACTAGAAGTATATATGTATTGGGATTGGGAGATAATATGTATTCAGGTGTGTATATAATAAACTAATAAAATAGGAAGGTGTGGAAGGGGTAAAAGGGGTAAGAGAGAGAGAGAGAGAGAGAGAGAGAGAGTGTGTGTGTGTGTGTGTGTATGCTTCAAATCATTCATCCGTTGCATCCAAAAACACGTCCTTGCTGTCATCACCATCCGCATTTGAGTCGCCCGCCATGATTTTGTTGTCGTTATCCAATGTCGTAGTGTCATCATCTTCCTTGCTGGTCACTGATGTGTTGTTATGGTTGCTTCTTTCCTTGTCATTTGGGTTATTTGAAACGGTCACAGGCGTGGTGCTGGCAGCAGTCGAGCTAGGTTCATCGTCCTTTCTACTGTTGCTGGTCGATGTCGAATCAATTATGGCTTTTTCATCAAGGCTGCCACTTCGTTGGTTGATATCATGTACTTGAGATGTGCTTCGTGGTAGTGGTGATGATTCGCTGAGAGGTGGGCCAGGAATTTCGAATTGTGGTGATGTAGCTGATCCGATCTTGTCGCCTTTGATACCCAAGCTACGAATTGTCCAAGGTAATGCCCCCATCCTATGACAATAGTAGCAGTGATATATGCATATATATATAAAGTCAGCATTGCGCGTATTTTTGTTTTGTTTCTTTCTTTCTTCATTGACAATTTACCTTGCATAAAACATTTGTAACCGTAGCCGTAACGCCTCTTGATACATATCAGTGATCGTCCGGGTATTGTAGTAACCTTGACGGATATTTCGAATAAAGACATAAAATTCACAGACAGCCACCAGTCGATCCCGGCAATATCGATCAATACAAGCCCAATCATCAAAGTAAGAGACCCGAAAGCGGTAAGGAAGGGAGGAGGCGTCATTGTTTCGACCACAGGCTTGACAACCGGCAAATACACCAACCTGACTGCTACTTGAACTGAATCGCTCCCAAATCATTGATTTTCCAGCAGAGATCTTGAGAGGGACGTCGACCGGTCGTTTCGCTTGTTCATCGGCAAAGCCATGGGGCGTTTCTTCAATAAAACACGTGTTCATCACAATGGCCTCGTTGACTTTTCGGGCAGATAGGCGAGAATGGGCACCAAAACGAAGACAAGGATCCACATCTTCCAATTGACAATGCTTCATAAATGGGATACTATGTAATTTTTTGAGCGGCACAGTTGTTCGTAATTTGACAAGTTCAGCAAATTCATCCAATAACATTGCATCCAGTCCAGGCCAAGGGTACTTTTCCACTTCTTGATGATGGAGATGATCCAATACATGTTCCGGAAACAAGCCAGCCAAATCCTTCACGCCACGCACATCCGACCCTTCCATACCATTGCCACAACCAATCGATATATCAGAGTTACGATTGCTATTGCCATTTAGACCGTTCGTGTCGCCAACTCCGCTGCCGCCGATATTGTTACCATTGTTGTTGTTGCTGCTGCTGTTGTTGCCACTGTGGTCATTTTCAAAATCCTGCATCGCTTCCATTTTCATTCGTAATTCCTGAAGTTGCATCTGCTCCGCCGCCAAACGTTCCCTTGTTTCTTTGAGTTGGTTTTCCAAATGTCGTTGCGCGATTTCCAAGTTGTATTTTTCCCGTTTTTCATTGGCCACCATACCATTGGCTTCTTCAAATAATCGCCGTGACAAATCCTCCAATTCGTTTTCCACCATATCCCTCGAGTGTTGAATTTCCGCTACACGTTCAATTTCGTCCACGTATTTATCGTTGAGCATCTCCATATCAGTTTGTAATGCAAGGAAGGCTTCTGTCTTGTTGTTCAACTGTTTCTCCACTTGTCTTACCAAAGTCTGTAGTTGCGAGATGTCGTTGGTTTGTTGATGGATTCGTGTTTGTTCTTCGTCAAAGCGTTGTTGGAGTTGCTTGATTTCTTCTTCATGGGTATCCCGTTCTTGCAATAAAGCCTCCATCACCGGCATGACTCGATTGCATAGTCCACAATGTACGGAATCCTTGGATATCAGAATATGATGACATGGGCATGATACGTCATTGTCAATAGAAGAAGAAGAGGGTGGCGGTGGTTCAGTATTTGTTGTCGTCGCAGAAGTGTCAGCGGAAGTAAATGCTGTATTATCAGTAATTGTAGTAGTAGGCGGAGGAGAAGGAGTGGTATCAATATGGTTGTTAGAAAGAGAGGTATTGTTGTTTTCGTCGTCGTCGTCGTTGTTGTTGTTGTTGTGGTGGTGGTGGTCAGGTGATGAGCTGCTTGGTGATAAAGGTAAAGAAGACGGAAGTGGAATAAATTTTTGGTCGGTGGGGTCTTGATTAGTTCTGGTCATGGCTGATTGAAGTTGAGAATAGAGTTTATCAATATCTTTTGAAGTGGCGTCCGTATTATTGATTCCATTGTTCATAGATATAGAAGTGGATACCATAGAATCTTGTGAATTCATATTTTTTTTTTATTTTTTTTTTTGCAAAAAGGAAGAGCGGAGAAGAAAGTAAATATGATGAATTTATTATAACAGTGATAAACCTCAAACTCCGATAAGGTGGCCAATCCAAACTGATCACACAAACTTTGCACTAATCACCCCAAGAAATCCGAGCCAACAGATTGACGGGTATTAATATTGAAGAAGTGACCGATATGACTTATATACAACAGTAGATTGCTCAAAATGGCAATATTGCTTGTTAAGCGTTTCAAAAAAGAAACTGAATGATGCTCAATGATAGAAAGGAAGCAAAGCAACTTTGGTGTTACTGGTTTTGTGAGCCATACACGTGCGCCAAAAATGGCTGAGCTTCAACCAATTATATTTTTAGTCTTTTCGTTTTTTTTTTATTTATTTTCTTTTCCCTCCTTTCTTTGCTCCTTCCCCTTTTTTTTTATTCTTCACAATCCAAGTCTAATTTATTTTATTTTATTTTATTTATTTGCCCCACTCTCGTACTTGATACCCACTCTCTCTATTCTTCTACTCTTTTATTGATGTCGTTGACTTCATTGTCTCACCATACATTTCAAGGACATCCTGGCAAACCTTCTGCGTATGGCTATGACCATCAAGAACAGGAACAACAATATGCCCTGGCACCTACTGCTGTAACCAATCTCTATTCCTCTTACCATCACCAACAACAAAAGGACGGCTATCAATCTGACGAAGATGAACAACAACAATATGCTTCTCCTATTGACCTTGTCACCGAACCTTTGGAACTTTCCCCACCAACTACGCCTATACCAGCGACAAAAAACAACAGTGGCGACTCTTTGAGGGATCCTTTGATGACCAGCCAATACAACAAAGCCAAACCTTCAAACGGAAATGCTAACAAGCCTTCACCTTTTGACGTACAGACTCTACACGAACGAACACTCAACCGATTTCATCAAAAGGACGATGACGACATTACCTTCAAGCGACACTCGACTCACGATGCGATCATCCGTGCTAAACGACGTGATACGACTATGGGGATTTTGCCCCTGCATACAAAAGAATATGACGCTTCTGCTGGTGCTGCTTCAACAAACAACGATATGAATGCTGGCACGTCTATTATCAATGGGACTTCTGAACAAAGCGCCGAGACCACTAGTGCCCTTGCCTCCGTTACTCGTCATGGCTCCACGTCAACGCTTACTCGCCACAATACCACTGGTCATGCCCTCCTGAAAAACAAGAACAAGAAACCTGTTACTGAACTCTCTGAAGAATTCCAAAAGGAACTGACTGCTAGACGAAAGGCCTTCCGAAGACTCTCTCGCCGGAAAACGGATGTTGAGGACGACGAAGATCGGGTGATGATTGGTACTCGGATTGGTGAAGGCCATCAAAATTATGTCCTGATGTACAACATGTTGACGGGTATCCGAATTGCCGTGGGCCGGGTGTCTGCAAAAATGGATCGTCCTTTGGTACTTGAAGATTTCTCTGCTGCTCACAAACTTGCCTTTGATGTGTAAGTGATATTCATTATTATTATTATTATTATTATTATGTTTGTGATATTCATCCTGATCTTTTCTTTTTCTTGTTTTCTATAGAACTGGTGATGAACTGACTCCTGGCGCGAAATACGACTTCAAATTCAAGGATTATGCCCCATGGGTCTTCCGTCATTTACGTGAACAGTTTGGTATCGATCCGGCGGATTACTTGGTATGTTTTATATTACAAAAAAGGTATCATTGACTATTTTAGACTGACTTTTTTCTTTCTTCCCTCAGATCTCTTTGACCAGCAAGTATATCTTATCTGAATTGGGCTCCCCTGGAAAAAGTGGTAGTTTCTTTTACTATTCTCGAGACTACCGCTTTATCATCAAGACTATTCACCATACCGAACACAAGTTTATGCGAAAGATTCTCAAACAATACCATGATGTAAGTCAATCGAAAAAAAAGGCCCAATGTTTTTCGTTGGTGCTAGTGTGAAAAAAAAATGTCACTCACCATCTCTTCCAATCATTAGCATGTTATCAACAATCCCAATACACTTCTTTGTCGTTACTATGGTCTGCACCGTGTCAAGCTACCTCGTGGCCGAAAAATCCATTTTGTGGTGATGGGCAATGTCTTCCCTCCAAACAAGGATGTCCATGAAACCTATGATCTGAAGGTAAGGAAATACGCAAAACCGATGTGATACGCCAAGACAAGAAAAAAACTCATTTTAACCATTTTTATCGGAAATGTCATTATTCCAAAAATAGGGCTCCACTATTGGCCGATTGCTACCTGAAGAAGAAATTAGACGGAATCCAAGCGCTGTAATGAAGGATCTCAATTGGGAAGGTAGAAAACGAAAACTCAAATTGGGTCCCCAAAAGAGAGGCCTCTTTGTCAAGCAACTCGTTCGTGATGTTAGAGTAAGTTTTTGGCCGTTATTGTTATTTTTACTGAACTATGACTAATTCACTTTTTTTTTTTGTATAGTTGCTGGTGCATTTGAACATTATGGATTATAGTTTATTGATTGGTGTCCATGATATGCTTCGTGGTAACAAGGATAATGTCCGTGACTCTACTCTACATGCCTTCCAGGTAAGAAAACGAAAAACAATACATCAAGCAAAAACAGAATTTCTCACGTCAGCTGTTTTTTTTTATCATATAGCCTGATACAAAACGAGTGGAACGCCGAGATACCTTGATGAAACGACGTCAAAGCAAAGCTCAAGTGGTCCGAAAAGCAATTGCCCAAGCCAATCCCGACAAGTTGGATCTGTCCGAACTTCCTGACGATCCCGAAGAGTAAGTGAACCCCTCCCCCTCCGCATTCATATCCATCATATGTGTATCTGATCTTTTTTTTTATCATTATCAATAGACGCCGAAACTGTGTGTTTTACTCTGATGAAGGTGGATTCCAAGCTACGGACGAAATGGACCGACCTACTGGCATGTTGTACTTTATGGGCATCATCGACATCTTGACACCTTATGACGCCAAAAAGAAGACCGAGCACATGTTCAAATCATTGACGCAAGACAAGGCCGCTATCTCTTCTGTCAAACCTTCGGTGTATGGTGATCGATTCATGGGATTCATGGCAAAGACTCTGGAACATAATCAAGATATACCTCAAGAATACCACATGAGCTCTTAATATAGACGCATCTTTTTATTTTATTTCTTTTATCCCCCCCCCTCTCTCTCTCTCTTACAAACACACACGCACACACACACACATACATTACCCAATCACCCCACTTCACCTTCTTCACGTTCACTCATTCCTATACTTTACTTATTTTATTATTATTATTACTTTTTACCCTTTAGTTTTTTATATATTCTTTTTTATTATTATTATTGTTGTTGTTGTATACAAAAATGAAATAAAAAAAACACTTTTTTACACTTATATTACTTCGGTGTCTTTTTTTTTATTATACGGGACAATGGGATTCTAGGATGATCAACTATAAAAGGCAGTTTGATGGACGCTTTGTGAAGGATATTTTTTGATAAAATGGAGTTGACTGTATATAAACGCAGTATGATGGACGCTTTTGTGGAAGATGTTTTTGATAAAGTGAGGTTGACTATATATAAAAAATAAAGAATAAAAAGACAGAAGACAGAAATGTTTTTGGTAAAAATTGGTTTGACTTTATTGACAAAAAAAGAAGGGGGGAGAGGAGAGTTGAAGGGGAATAATGATGATGATAGCCCAAAGGTGTGATAAACTAAACTATTGATCATGTTGTATATACACTGAATAAGGGAAGGTGAGTGTTTGATAAATGTCGGTAAAGGGGAGGAAATGCAAAGATCAAATAAAAAAGGGATGTGATATGGTTTGCAAAAGTATAATACACTGGGGAAGAGTCAAGCAATCAATAGTTGGGGTACGGTACGATACAAAAGAGAAATAGGGAAATGAGATATGAATGATTGTGATATGTAATAAAATAAAAAAACAGTGTGGGTGAGTGGTTGTCTATTCTATTGATTTTGGGCTTCAAACTTTTGTCGTGATTGGGCAAAAAGTAGTTCTTGTTGTCGTAGTAGTTCTTCCTGTGAGATTCCTGTGTCTTCCAGTCGTGTGCTTTTCTTGTCGCGATCCTAAAAAAAAAAAGATACAGAATGGGTACGGGTGACGATCAATATTGTTTTGTACCGTGCCTTACCTTTTGTTGTTTCTTGTGTTCCTTGAATACTTCGTCGACTTCTTCTACGTAATCCTCAAATCCAAGTGCTTGTAATGACGACAATACATGTTCCCCAGCAATGGTTTTTTTCGTTTCCTTTTCACAGATTTCGTTTGATTCTGAAGCCAAAAGATGGATAAATTCTACATAAAAAAGAAAAGAGACTGAGTTTTCGACATGATAAATATACAGTGGTCAAATTCCTACCAACACAACAGTCGATCAGTAAGTCGCGTGTATCTTTGGCGCATACTACATCGTCGGGCATCATTTCGTTGATAAGCTTTTGCACCGTGGCTATGATAACCAAAAAAAAAAGGAAGAAAGAAAAAAATATCTAGTTAGATCTTTTGGCTAGTCTTTCTTTTTTGATATTGAAACTTATTTACCTTTTGGAAGTGATAAATCGTCATCTAGTGTAGATCCTGACCGTTCGTTGTCACTCATAGTTTTGTGGTTGAAATATAAAAAGAAAAGAATCGTTTTTTTTTTTTTGGTTGACTTGGCAGCGAAAGCGGCGTTTGAAAATAAAAATCACAAAAAAGTGAACGAACACTTCAACATTATAAAATGAGAATATATATTCGGGCTCGCTCCAGAGGCACTATTTTGCTCCAGAGGCACTATTTTGTGCACTATTTTTCCATCTCCTTTCCATTCATTTACTGTATCTTTACATACTACTACTCACCATACCCGTCCCAGATGCGGAGATTGACATACACAGCCTAAAGAGGTAGCCCCTTCTCTACCGCCCGAACTACGTACCAAGCCGCCCAAGGACCATTAATATAAAATTTGGCCCTGAGTTGACCACCCACTTCATATTAATCACCCCAGACCGTATTGCCCATCTCTAATGACGTACAGCCAGAAATGGCCCAATAGGGGTGTTTTTCGCCTCTACCACTTGACCTGCCTATCTGACCGTCCGAGGCCCACTAATATAAAATATGCCCCTTGGCTTCCCACACACTTTGTATTAAGCACCCCAGACTGTAGGTCCATAGATAGCGAGTTATCGCTGTAGTTTCGAAATTTTAAAAATTTGAACAAATCCCAAGGGACCCTGATCTGCGATAGAGAGTAAATATAATAATATCCGCCTGTTGAAGGCATTAGTACCTTTATTGAATAAA
>JAFHAR010001129.1:4871-16323 GCA_019677225.1 Absidia healeyae | reverse complement strand
AAAAAAAAAAAAAAAAAAAAAAAAAAAGGAGAGAGAGGGAGGGATAAGGAGGGAAGGCAGACCTACCGAGTGCACCGGTTGCTTGTTTGAGTTGGTTTGTCAGTCGATTCATTTCGTGATGAGCATCCACATTTTCCAATGACAGGGTGGCAAGGGAGTTATTCTTTGCTTGAAGGAGTTCTTGCATGCGTTTGATTTCATCACCAATTTCTGTCGCCAAGTCAATATCCCCCTGCTGCTGCTGTTGATGATGATGCTGATTCGGTGATAAAAAGGGTTCGCTTACCGGTCGATGCTGTGGTGGCAGTTTTTGCAAATGCAGAGCCTTCTGGGTTGGTAAGTTGGATAAAGGCGTTTCCTAATCATAATATCAACCAGCCCCACGTTAGATTCTATGATACTATGCGATTTCATGCCTTTTTGTACAACCAATTTTTTCCTTACCTGTTGGTCCGTTCCACTATCCATTCCACTGATGATTCCAATGCCAATTCCATCTAATTGCTCGTCTTGACTTGTCTAAAGAATAAAAATAACGCACAATGTTAGTACATTGAGCCTACAATACTTTGTCATGTAGTATTACCATTACGATAGGACAAAATCTAGACCGCGCCATGAAGTCGCTGTCAAAGACGGAGTTGCTTGTCCAAAGGTACAAAGGATCAAAAGTAGCAATGTAACAATAAATGGATATGCTTTGGCGTCGTAAAGTAATAAAAGATATATTAAACCCCTCTGATATGATAGTATTTTTTTAGGGAGTGTAAAAAAAAAAAAAGGAAAGGATAAAAAAAAAGATAAAACAAATAACCCCCTTCAAATGTAATCGGAGATTGAATATAGACACAACGAATCAAGCATGTAAAAAATGGTCGGTTTTTATTATTATAATCAAGGCAAAAGAATGGAGAGATTGGTAAACTAAATAAAAGTAAATAAAAATAAATAGAATGATGAAGAGTGGAATGGATAGTAAAGAGCATGAAGAGAGAGAGAGAGAGAGATGTGTGGTTTCTAAACTAATGATTTGATATATAACTATCTATTGGTGGGGAAGTGTCCAACGCAATGTTTTTGCATCTTGTATACATTGCTAACCTCGGATTGTCAAGCCACGTTCGTTTCCGTTTCGAGTTGCCTTGCCAGTTTTGTCCGGATGATCCAAGCCCAATAAGTCGTCAGATAAGTATTCGTGGTTACTCAATTTGTAGTCATCTATATAAAAGAATCAATCACTTTGTTCATTTATATGTATTTTTTTTTTTTTCATTTTCATTTTACCTTCGTCTATCAGAGTTGTTGAATATGTTGACACAATTGATACTTTCACCTTGGCCCAATCTTTGTCGTTCATCCCAGTTCGTTGTTGTAGTCGTTTTTTCGTTTGTTCAAAAGGTTCATCCATAATAACCAAGAATTTGAAGGGGATAGAATGGGCCCGAGTTGTGTCGCGTTGGTAATGGAATACGGTAATATACATGTCATCCTGTTGAGCAGACAATTCTTCACCAGGGATTTCTTCGGCGTATAATTGAGTGTTGTAAGAGATATCAGAGACAAGGTCATCCATGGCAAGTTCACGATAGAATCTGTGGTTGTCCGCTTCATACACACGCACTTTCTGTGACCCTTGTTCCGACTTGAATTTGGCGCCCCGTTGTTCCAGATGTTGTAATATATCATTGATTTTGTTTTGCTTGGGTAGGTGGAATTCTTCATAGGTGCCATCACCAACACTAAGAGTAGGAGAGAACCAGGTGATCTTGATCAAGCGATTGTTTTCCAAATCTGCCAAATTGATGTCCAGCACTTCATATGATAATCGGCAGATAGGCGCATCTGTATTGTAGTGTGATCTTTCAATGTCCAGCAATGTCGAATTTTGATAACGTAGAGTGATTTTGCCATCGTTTTTGTTGCCAGGAAGACGAAGTAGGATCTTTTCACTGTCGGCACCCAATTTTTCCGCAACCTTGGCCGCTACGTCGCCATAGGTCATTGTTGTAAGTAATGTTAAATCGAATTCCATTTCAGCATTGTTTTCCGTAGGGTAGAAGCGCACTAGCCTTTTTTGATATAGGTAATCCATATAATCAGGTACAGTTGCATGTAATTGGCGACTTTGTAAAGCCCGAATCCTAACAAAATGGTATAAAGAGAGACACGTTTAGTAAAATAAAATAAAAAATAAGTAAATAAAAAAGTTCAACTTGATTCTACTTACTCTTCTTCGGCCATGCCTTTCTGAATACAAATGATATCACCGTCTTGAATTTCCGATCCAGAGAAAGTTTTGTCAGTTCGCATGAGTTCATTCATTTCAGCTTTGATTTCTTCGTAAAGCACCAATTCCGTTCCCGATTCAAATCCAGCCATTTCGTTCAAGTCTTCTATAATAGAGTCCACCCGGGCAATCTTGGAAACATAGATTTTCCCAATACCACTATCAGTAAAAGTAATATATAAAAAAAGAGAGAATAAAAATAGGGTTAGGCAAATGTGAGGAGCGGAGGGAGATAAGTCGCTACAGACTTACCGAACATCTTGAGTGCTTGGGTCGAATAACTTGATAAAAACCAATATGTTTGTCGCAAATTTCGATGGAGGGGGAGGAAATGGTGACTGACCTTGAGATACTATGGAGCTAGCTGATTCAACATATAACCGTAGGTTTGTTTGACCGGACATACGGCGAAGACATATATCTTCCAAAGCTATTGGTATATAAAATAAAAGATGATAAGTAATAAGCGTATGTCGCGTTCAATACAAAAAAAAAAGTACTTACTCTTGTCCAGTTCTTGATCAGGAATTGGAATATCGGGGCGAATGGTTCGGTTTTGTCGGTTTACCAAGAGCCAACAGCGAATGTGATCCGAGGGCAGGCCAAGTTCAGCAGCCAGTTCATGCTTGAATTCACCATAGGTTTGATTTCTTCGTATACGGATTCTACGATAACATGCTTCATCCACTTTGCTATCATCACTGGTCAAGTCGACAAAGTCCAATCCATGATAATTTTTGAAGAATACATCGGTCACAATCTAGAGGTATAAAGGATAGGAAAAAAAAAGATGAGTATGGCATAAAAAAAAGATCAATTGTTTCCACTTTTCTGATGAAAACTTACCAGGGCAGGCATAAATAAATGTTGCTGTTCTTTTTCCCGTCGCCTCTGTTCTTGAAGCCTATGCTCTTCTTCCAGACGTTCAACTATAAAAGTATAAAGGTGAATAAAGTGTTTTTGATGTACTTTTTTTGTTCGTTTTTTCTTCTTGACTTACTCAGATGCCGTGGGATGTCACTTTCAGTCATATCTGCCAGTATATCACCTAACATTGCTTTCCGGATATAAACCAACATGTATGCATTTGTGTATCGTTTGAATGTTCGCCCATTGTTCCTTGTGTTGAGAGAGCCGGCCGGTTCGCCACCGAAATTTTCTTCAAAGACTTCCTTGAGGGCTGATGGCACCACCCGATCATCATCAAATTTCAACCATTTCCCATCCGCATCAGGTTTCACAAAGGCAAAGTAATGGCCGCCACTTAGATCACCGCTATGGACCAAAACACTAAAAAATAGTTGGCATAAAAGTTGATTTGAATTTCATAAAAATAAAATAAAAATAAATATAAAACCACCTACCCATGCAAAACGTATTCATGAGATATTGACTTGTCAGAAGATTCATCAAGATAAGGTTCAAGATCCAGAGATAATGGAAATTCGTGTCTATCATTTATCTATGAAAAAAAAAGAGTCAGTGAGTGAAAAGAAACGACTTATGTGCATGTTTTTCTTACCTTAACCATAGTATCCCGCATAATATCATATTCAAACCGTTTCAATTGTAGATGAAGAACTGGTGGGAAGCTTTCAAAGATCACCCCTTTCTTGGCATCTTGTAATCCATGTCCTTCAGCTTGATATTTATTGTCGCCTTCCAAAGTTTCCACCTCGATATAGTCCTTGAATGATTCCTCCAAATTTTTGCAGCCCTTGACATTCAATTGGATATCTAAATAAAATAGTCATAATAAATAGATGGTGAGTAAAAGTGGTGTCAGTCAATATAATATATTTAGGGTTACCGTAGTAGTCTTCAGACCGGGAAGATTCATAATCCACATTGATACACTTGATGTAGCTTTTCATCTTGCCTACAAATAATTTCTTGATAGCGCCATCGGCAGGAGTGTCCTATAATGAATAATGCAAAGCGTTGGTGATAAATATCTACATAGAATCTAATATAATTTCCAAGCCAGTATATGATTACCTTCATTTTTGCTTCCAGATTATCTTGTAGTACACGATTGAATTCTTGTACATCATGTTGCATAAACGCATCCAAGGAGTCCCATCCAAACGATCGTGTCAATTCAGTAGTGCCTGTAAATAAAAAAGATCAATCAGTTGTAAATCTACTGTCGGTAATATCCCTCCCTTTTCCCCAAAAAAATGATACTTACCCACTGAAGACGTATGGAATTGCAAATTGTAAAACACGCGTTGTAGAGCCAGAGCGACACTTTGAGTAGGTTCATCATTTTCAGTTGGGATTTGGTAGACCGCCTTCCGGAAATAGTTGGTACAGTATAATGATTGGAATAAAGAGTTCATGTAACAGGTGGCACCTTGATTTTTGAGACCCACATAGCCAGTCGTTTTCTTGGAATCGTAACTATAAACATGTTTAAAAAAAAATCATACGTTAGTAATACACCAATAAAACAAAGTTCACCCCACCCCCTGACATCACTACCCTTGCCATCGATTATATCATCCCATACTACCAAGCCTTTTTTGCATACTTTTGGAAATTGTGCCATAGGACCCCCGTTTGATCTTTGAATACACGTATAATTGTTGTAACCCTGACTTTGTCGTTTTCCATGTAGCCTTCGTCACTATCATTATCCAGTTGTTTGTTGTCGACAAACCTAGTGAATCCCCAATCGGACTCGTCCACGTTGAATCGATGATGTGAGCCTATTGTAAAAAAATAATTAAAGGTGTAAAATTACATATGTCACTTTCGGTTCCCCTTGTCATTCTTTCACCAGCCCCATCACCTCTTTTTTTATCAACTTACTGTGAACAGAATAATAGGTTGGATCAGATGGCCTTGACAAACATATAATGAATTGAGCACACGCACAACTATCAGGATATCCGGTTTTTACGTCCGCAAATTCCAAATAGATGGAAGCATAGCCAGATTGGTTGTTGCCTTTTGGGAATAATAAAACGTTCCTGTAAAAGGTCCACACAAAAAAAAAAGTGAGTTCATTGTTCATCGTCAAGTATAATGTGTTCACGCGCGTAATATCCTTACCAGCGATAGCCACCGATCTCGAATACAGGGCTTTGTGCGCGATGTGGAAGGGCCTGCCAATCCTCGATATCCCAGTGATGACATCCGACTTCAATCAGTTCTTCATCCACAGGAGACAGTTCTTTGTTCGCAATAGCTTCATCTATAAACACACATACACACACATACACAGGGAAAAGATGTTGGTATCCATAACGTAATCATTTTGGTTCAGTACTTACAGCCAGTAATAATTGAGGCGTGTTCCACTTTCGCTTCGGTTTGATCCGTTTCCAACGAGGGCTGACCTGATTCATATGCCGGTGATCGCTCTTGGCCCATTTCTTGGTCTTCCTATGGTAGTATAACAAAAGAGCCGGTGAGTTTTTTTTTTACTTTTTGTATCTTGATCCTTTATTTTCATCATCTTACGTCGTTGGGTTGCATTATAAAAGTATACTCAGTAGTAGACGAAAAAAAGAAGAGGAAAAAAGGGAAGATATCAGAGTGCCAAATTGAATTTTTTCGCGAAAGTAAAAAAGTAAAAAAAAATAAATTAAACACCGACTTTTTTTTTGGCGTCTCTCTTTCGCTCCTCTTTTTCCTTTAATTAAACATGATACCCTCTTCAAACAAAACCTCTACCGGAACTGTAGCTGATAGTATGTGACAGTGGACATGTATTTGAAAACGTTTTTACTCATTTATTTTTTCTTTCATAGTATGCTCTGATTTTCTATGTGGTCTGTGTCCTTATGATCTTCTCAGGTGAGCTCAAATGGTGTATTATGTGTATGTTCTTCAAAACTACCTGTCAATTCATTCATGTCATCTCCTTTTTATCAATAGAAAAACGGTACGTATGAAACTTGGTGGTATTAGGTTGCATGGGAAGTGTTTTGTATGCCTTTTTACTAACGTGGATCTATGGTGGTGGTGGGGAATGTATAATTTGTGTTAGAGTGCCAGCCAAGGACCGTGCCCAAAGGTCCACTCTGAAGAAACCAAACAACTGTATGTCGAGTCTTTGCCCACCAGCCCGGAAATATCAGTCGTCAAAGAACACTTGTGTAGTTTGGAAGCAGCTTTATTAGCAAGGGACTTGAAGGTCAAGGAAGCAAAACGCTGGCTGATCTCACTAGCTGACGATACGGATGACACAAAAAAGATGGTATGATAGACATAACAAAATGATTTATATACACACTCATCCCCACTTTTTTTTTTGTTACTATAGAAGGACCAAATTGAAAAACTTGAACAGGAAATCTCAAAATATGAACTTCGACGGGATACTTCTCACCATGATTCAACCGCACAATATGATCTCATCAAAAATCAAAGTCGTCAATGCGTAAGTGGTGGTGGAGGAAGGGGGAAGTTAGTGATATGATACTCATCAAATGGTTGGATTCATCTTTAGGTCAAATTGCAGCAATCTTTGGAAACGGTGTCAAGCAAGCAACGTCAAGTTAAAATATGTGAAGTATGTGGCTGCTTTGTGGATCAAGATTTATCAATTGAAAGGAAGATTTTGCATGAAAAACCCGAGGTAAGCGACATTGAAAAAATATCGCAAAGCATTGACGATCATTTTATATTTTTAGGGTATCCACGACGCATACATCAAGATTGCCTCCAGATTGGCGGAGATTAAAAATGGAAAATAGCCTCTTCCCCTCTAAAAAAAGTCTTTCCTTCGTCCCTTTTTTTCCCTCCCTCAACTTCTTTTGTAATTTATACATTTATACATACTTTTATTTTTTTTTATTTTTTTTTCACATATATTTATAGTCAACGATGGTAATAAAATCAATATGGGTATCATCATATTCGACTATCTTACTTGTGTTATTTATCTCTTTAGGCTGATGAAAGCAGACAAAATCTTCTCTCTGGTGCCGCTACAATATCAGCAGACGCAGACTTGGAAAGTGGACAAGCAACAAATACCTCTCAGCAAAATCATCAACAACAAGGTCAACCTGCAAGTAATGCGGTCAGAGATTACTTCGAACAGTCAAGGTAAAGTGCAACGATTATATACGACAAACAACATTACACTCACTCACTCACTCACTCACTCACTCACTCACTCACTCTTCTTTCTCTCTCTTTATAGTCATCCTATAGCGGCTTTCTTTTATTTGGTGTTTCGGCTTGGCGCTCTTCTCATGTATTTACTTGGCTCCATCTTTACCGAAAATTTTACTCTTGTTTTTGTTATCACCATCTTACTGCTGGCTTTTGATTTCTGGACGGTGAAAAATGTATCTGGTAGATTGATGGTTGGACTTCGTTGGTGGAATGAAATACAACCGGATGGGTCAAACAAATGGGTATTCGAAAGTGCCAATGTAAGTATGAGTAATATATTTTACTGTAGCTATTATCCTTCTCTGACTTACCCTTTTTCGAATATATAGCCAAATCGACAAATCAACGCTGCGGATTCTCGATTATTTTGGTCAGTATTATACGGCACACCTGTCCTCTGGATCTTGTTTGCTCTCAGCTGTATATTCACTTTTAAGGTGACATGGTTGGTGATTGTGGTGGTGGCTATTATTTTGAATATGGCCAACGTGGTGGGTTATACTCAGTGCGACAAGGATGCCAAGAGAAAATGGGCAACTGGAATGGCGGCACAATCTGCGTTTGGATCTTTGACTGGTGGTGCTAGTTTTGTTGGCAAGGCGGTCTCCTCTGGTCTTGGCAAATTCATGTCTTCTCGATAGATTTACTCCACTCCCTTCTTCCCTTCCCTTCCGTTTTGTATAGTTTTCCATTTTTTTTAGTTGACTTTATATACTGTCATTATTCCCTTATATTCTTTGTTTTATCTCAATCTTCTCAATAAAAACCACTTTTTATTTTATTTCGTGTTTTACGACTTCATTTTGGGTATTGTGCCTGAATTCCACTGTTGTGCTGTATATATTTGTCAATTTATGCTTTATAAAGAAATGTTTGATCTCGCTTTTTTTTTCAGGTTACTACACATTTATATTGATCACTCAAGAAAGTGGCGTCAATTGGGTATTTCGATCTGATTACGATATTTTTATTACAGCAGAGAATCAATCGATATGTATAACGGAAACCGCTTGCCTTGCAGATAGGGTTAATATAGTATTATTTTACAGTAAGGAAATAGCCAAGGAATTTGGAAGTGCCTCCAAAATCTCAGCAACCAGGCGAAATAATCCTAAAATATGGGGTACCTCAAAAATCTTCACACCCTATTAGTCGTCTCCACTCATGGTAGAAAAATAAAGTGGGAAGACAAAAATAACGCGACCTGAGTTTTTTTTGGAGGATTATTTCAGCTCCGCCCCAGATTTGTGCAAATATACAATAGGAAAGCTTCACAGGTACTGCCAGGTAAAAGTTATCTCTATCAGTCGATATATGACCGTACATTAGAGAAGCTTCTCATTAATTTAAATAGAGAGGGGATTATTCAAAATCTGTAGGTATTATAGGGGCATAGCATTTTGAATAAACTGAAGCGAGCGGGAATTGAATTCCCAACCTTGTTTTTCTGACATGAGTTGAAGAAAAACAAAGACCCAATTTCTTTTTTTTCTTTCTTTTTTCTTCGTGCTTTACCTTTCTTTGTATTTTATATAGATATTTGATATATATTAGAATGTATGATTCCACAAGTCAAAAAAACAAGGCTATATGGGTTGGTTCTTTAGCATTGCTGACGCTGGGAAGCGTGCTTTACTTTACCATGCTCCGAAAGTCTGAAGGTAAGAAACAACAACCCCAAAAAAAAGCCCCGGATTGCCTGTGCTGAAACACATCCATTCATATGGTGATATATTCAAAAGGGCACATTTTTTACGATAGTAGTATGTTTAAAAATGAAAAGAGGTTGCTATTGTGCTAATTTTTGCCATTTTTTTTCAGGTACTTCCAAACTCCCCGAAGACTCAAACACTCGTGAAATGAACAAGGATAGATCTATGATGCCACCCAAGACTGAAGGTAAAAGCAGAATATTCTAGTGTAAAAGGAAAGGCAAAATTTGGCAAAATATTTATGTCTTTTGAAAATTACATGACGGCGATGGGCTCGATACTATGTCAATCAATACTCATGATATTTTTTTGTTGTTTTACTATTAGAGACAAAAACGATGGATGATGTCCCGCCGTCCGAAGATGACGTTCCACAAACCAAAGCCACTTCAACATTGGAACAAGAAGTAACGGAAACCACTAATATCCTTTCCGAACCTGCCAAACTGACACCCACATCAGCTGAACAAGACCGAATTGATGCCGACGCTTTGATTGCCACTGCTATTGCCACAGCCACAGCCACTACTACCACAAAGAACAGCAACGACAGTATTGGTGATGGAGAAACCCAGGAAAGCATTGGCAATGATCTTGAAGAAAAGTCACCGTTGTTAACAGCTGCGCCTTCCTCATCATCATCATCGGATACTAGCTCGTCGCGACTGAACGAACAACAAGAACCTATCAATCTCCCTCTTCCAACTTCTACCAACGGCAACTCTACAAACAACAGCAACAACAACAGCTCCAATGGTACCGGTGTGAATGGCTATTGGCAAGCTCCTGCAACCAACGCTACCTTTCAACACAGTATGGGCTGGCCTGAATTATTCCCTTTACAACAACAACAAAATGGTGATCAAATCAAACATGTCACTTCAGATGCCACTGTGGCCAAGGATATTACTGATACGACTGTTGCCACCTCTGGGGAAAAGAAGAAGAGTACAAAAAAGCGTATGTCTCGACCGGAACAAATTGATCAACAACGTCAAAACTATGTCCCTTCTATGAAAGCTCGATGCAACTGGTGGCCCAACTGTACAAACAAGAACTGCAAATATCACCATCCTCATCAGCCATGCAGGTAAATCACTATTGAAAAAAAGTGAAGGTGGGAAACGCAGCACCACTCATCTTTTTTTCTTCTTCTTTACAGATATGGTGATTTGTGCGTTTACAATGAAAGATGCATGTTTTTACACCCTTGGGATTACGACGAACCTGTCCGCCAAACAAAACAACAGAAGCAACAACAAGAATATCAGGATTACCAGCAGTATCAAGGGTATCAGCAATATCAGCAATATCAACAATATCAACAATATCAGCCCACTGAAAATTAAAAACTGAAATGATGGATTAGATTAGTTTAGCCCCTCTCCCCTCCCCTTACCCTATTATCCCCCAACCCCCCATTCATTTAGTGTAGTGCTTATCGGGGCGTTTTTACCATTTTATACAAATGTCACTTTTATATATATTTTGAATATTTACCTCTCATGTGAACAAGATCATTCCCCACGCCACCCCATCCCATATTTATTCCCATTTACAATCCCACCCTCCTTATACAATACGACGCATGGAATTTCAGCCCATCAAGATACTTTATCATTTAGATAGCAAACCCTCTCCCCATCCTTTTTACGCGAATAAAAACTGACCTCGTCCCTATCTTCATTTTATTATACTCAATACCTCCCGTCACCAATTGTGTTTTTTATGCCGTTGTTACACTGGTTCGTTTACCCTTCAATTAGTATAGTACCTATTTTTATCAGTTTTATATTTATTGTACAACCTTCAATAAACAAAATCATATATTTAAACTGTATTTTGGTTGTGTCTTTGTGTATGTGTGTATGTATATATATATGTGTATGTGTGTGTGCGTGTGTCATGGCAACAGTTAGGCGTACTGTAGGTAAGTACGGTATTTGACTAGGCAGAGCGGGGGTTGGCTGGTTTGCTTTGGCCGACTGTGGGGTAATTGATTGAGCGGTTTTTGCTATTTTTAATGCTAGTACTGGCTAAGACACCTGTGGGATGTTTCCTGAGCGGTTTTTGTTGGTTTCACTGGATTACATGACTTTGAGTGCCTACGAGGATATAGAATGTTGGATCCATTACGACAAGTGACTGAGTAGGGGGGACGATTGAGCGTTCTTTTTTTAATACTGGTCAGACAACAACTTTTTTTGTGGATACTCTACGCATATCCATATATATCATTTTTTTGTATACTCATGCCAAATACAAAATCAAACGGACACCATGCGGGAGAGGCCTCTGATTGGCCAGAATTACCAAAAAT
>JAFHAR010001116.1:3933-15150 GCA_019677225.1 Absidia healeyae | reverse complement strand
AAAAAAAAAAAAAAAGCAACGGAAGTGAAAGCTCCAAGAAAATCAAAGTCAGTCACGCGAAGCGGGTTTTCAATTCCATGGGCATTTTTTTTTTGGATAACACCACTGACAGTGTCATATTGAATACTGTACATTGAAATATAACGAAGAAGATATCATATATTGGCAAGATAACTTCAATGTCAACGTCATGTTTGGTTCGAATGAATCCACTTTTACTGGTAAAAATTCTGTAAAATGGTCTCTACAGCGTAGTATGGCCTGATTTTCATATTTGTCGCCCTTTTGTAGCACCCAAGAAATCACCTTCTCTGCTCAAAAGTCGAGTAATATAAAACATGTTTGTCATACCTCGCAGAAAATGAAAATAGAAATATACATGAATGGAATATATACAAAAACGACGATATTTGATCAAATATACTGAAATACATGTTCATACGCTGTCGACATATCTAACACTACCCACTATTCACTCACCATTCAAGCCGGATCCATACCACAAGCAAGAAGTATGCCATTTTACACCTGCCAGCGGTCGAAGAAGCCCTCGAATTACTCAAAAACAATAAAAACCACATTTTCTATAACCCCCCTCCCAACAGTGGTCCAGCCCAGGAAAATTATAAAAACCGCTTAGTCAATACCCAGCATTCAGACCATCACCCATTTTCATCCACAGAATTATATTACTCTATCACAGTCAGCACGTTTACACCCAGCCAAAAAAAATGCCACAAACTATAACGTTTTTCATTTCCAAAGCACCAGATTTTTTATTTTGTAAAAAAAAGGTAGTAATAAATCAACTACGAATAAGAAAGATAAAAAAAAATATCGTAATCAAATAAATGAAGATAAACTAAACTATAACTAGGTTAAACCAATTGGACCTTCAACGTCATTATTTGGAAGGGAGTCAAAGTAAGAGAGAAGTGACCAGTTGAATCCGCCGCCAAAGTTTCATTTGTATCATCCTCCAAGATATTCGACAATTGAATAGACTTGATTTCCAAAGAACTACCAAAAAAAAAAAGTTGATTGATCGCCTAGTACATTCGTATGCGTCCTCGAATTTACCTTGCTAATTTTCCTTTGCATTGGCCGCCATACGCTTCATAAAGTCGAAGAACTACACATTTGCCTTGACCATCATCATTTTCAGCAAGTTTGACAGTGTCGATGATGATTCTACCTGGAGGATCAATGGTGAAGAGGGATGGAAGAATGGTTTCAGAATCGACCAAGTGATTTGTTTGACTATAAGATAAAAAAAAAAGCGTGAAATGTGTGAGATGTCATCCTCATCATCAGAGTAAGGACTATTACATACCGGTAAGACAAAGGCACATTGAATTCCAAAGCCTTTTGAACCACATCCGACGATTGGAAGTCACCATCATGAGGATAGATTGCATACTTGAACTTGTGTTGACCTACATAAAAAAAGTGACATGTGAGTAACATCCCCCTGTTCCTGTCTCCATCAAAATTCCTTACCCATATCAGCGTTTTCGTCAGGGCCTTTGGGTGATCGTAGCAATGACAGCCTTTGAGATTTTCCAAAAGTCGCATATCCGTACTTGCAATTGTTCATCAACGCTACCCCATAATTGGCATCGGATAAATCTGCAAACTTGTGGCCACAAACCTAAAACAATAACAGTATGAGTATACTTTTTTTTTTTTTGTCTACTTTACTAACCTCGAAGCGAGCAGAATCGTGTGTTGTGTTGTAATGGTTGGGTCTGCGAAGCACACCATATTGGATATCGTATGTAGCCTAAATACAAAAATAAGTACAATAACAATCACATCCCCCCATAACTTGAAAATGAATCCACTTACAAAGTCGGTGATGAAATCCCAGTTGAATTCAGTTTTCTATATTCAAAAAAACAAGTCAGATTCATTTTCACATTGTCGCCCTCCCTCCCTCCCTCTCTCTCTTACCAAAAATTGATGCTTTTCATGCCATTCAACGGTATTGTCGAATTCAATAAAAGAGCCAAGGCTGGTCAGGCTGATACATTGTTCGATCCAGCTGTCGTTCGATATTTCTTGTCGGAATGTCAATTCTGCACGAAGTGGCCCATCAGCAGTGATCTACCAAAAAAAAAAAAGGTCAAGCATCCAATATATAATCAGAGCAACAAACATGTATATATAGCGCCTACCGACAAGGATTTATTGCTGTCCAGTGTTTTGCCTTTTTGTAAATGGTAAATTTCCACTACAAGTTTCAAAAAAAAGTTGAGTGCGCGTTGCTATCCTATCATAGTTGTATAATTTCTAGATTGTCTTACCATCCCAAGCGTCCCAGTAGGTTGGCTATGTCCAAAAGAGAGAGAAGAGAGGATAAGACAGACTATACATTTATCATTTGCTTTTCTTGACTTACCACATCTTCATAAAGTTGCAAGATATTCCCTTTTTCACCGTCAGGGATCAGGTTTCCTCTACCACAAAGAAAGAAAGAAAGAAAGAAAAAACGTTGGTCAATACAATCCATTCCCATCCCTAAGAAGATATTCAAGTTTATTACCTGTCCGAGTGTTTGTCGTAGAGTTCATAAAGTTGCCCGCTGGAATTGAAGACCGCTTTGATTTTTGGGTTTTCCAAGACAAAAGCACCAGAATCCAATTGGTACGCTAATCAAATCATTCAAGTTGGTTATCATCTTGCATGCATCAACTTTATATATGTATGTTTGTTTTACAAATCTTACCTTGAGCCTTGTTGCTGGGTTCTACAAGGGATACACTCTTTGAAGTGACAGAAGACACCGAGAATCCAGGTACGTTTTCAACTAGTTACCAAAAAAAAAGAGAGATAACGGTGAGTTTTTTTTTGATTTGTTTTTCTGATAAAATACATACCAACGATCAATTCATGGTTGTTCTTTCTTTGTTGATTCACCCAGCTGGTATTTGTTTGCGGAATAGTGACAATGTCGGATCGAGTCCAAGGGAGAGTATTGAATACAGCAATTCCTATATATATATATACACACCACCAGATATAAAAATGAAGTGATAGTTTATATTGATCATAGAGCTAGTAGATGACTTACCTTCGTTGGATTGTGTTTCTTCATGGTTTTCATCCCCATAGATAATATAGCCTTGAGCCTTGCGACGGAGTGTCAGAGATTCATAAATGACATCCCGGTGATACTATAGAATAAAATATTTGTTCAGATCGAGTCCCATTTGTTTCAACCCCCCCTCTCTCCTCCCTCATCTTACCTTGTGTACATCAACATAAGCCAAACCAATACCGGAGCCAGGGAGACAGTCATGGAATTGATTCAAACAAATAAGTTTCCACAGTCGTTCAATGTCCTTGCTAGGGTAAGTGAAGGTGGATTCGGCCTCGCTGGTTTTCAAAAGTCGAGCAGCCGTAGATAAGAATTCCACGTCCCGAATCAAGACTTCGCTTTGTCGATTGCCTTTCTTCACCAACGCTTGAGTTGTATAGGTACCACGATGAAATTCCAAATACAGTTCACCTTTATAGGATTGGAGTTTTTCACTATTGGTTTCCACACTTTTGAAAAAGTCAATCACCGGACCAGGCTTGCATGAAGG
Source organism: Absidia healeyae (assembly GCA_019677225.1). NCBI lineage: Eukaryota > Fungi > Mucoromycota > Mucoromycetes > Mucorales > Cunninghamellaceae > Absidia > Absidia healeyae. The sequence continues at coordinate 11,560 of JAFHAR010001116.1, read as the reverse complement.
AAGTCCATCCTAAATATAAAAAAAAAGAGTTATGTAAATAAAGGCCTGTTGTCATTTTCATGTACACACCACTTACCACATTCTTCATTCGTTTCAAACGTTCCAAATGTTCAGGAGTTGGTCCACCACCACCATCACCGTGGCTATGTAAAAAAAAAAGTCGCTGTGTGAATCCAATGGGTGTGTTTTGAAGTATGCTTACCCAAAAACAAGAAGACTTTCATTGGAGTATTCAATGTCGTGATGATTCGTAACACTAAAAACAAAAGAAGAGAGAATAAGTTGATCAAGTAAGAGTCCTCTTCATGTAATTTGTTCATGTACCACTTTTGAAGTTCACTAGGCGTCACAGCAGCATTGTACCTGAATATGATAATAATAAAAATGTGAATGGGCATAGAATCAACCAATTTTCCCTTGAGTCACCTTTTTACTTACGTATCAGCAGGTGTAAGATGAGCAAGCACACGAGAATTGTCAATACCAGTCCACCAGAAGGTTGTGAGAGGGAATTTGTTGATATTGTTCCAAGACAGTTTTTGAGTGAAAAAGTAATCACAACCAGATTGTTTGAGGACTTGAGGGAGCTATATATATCATAAATAAAAATCGAATCTGTGGGTATTTCGTGTCAGATACATTTTTTTTTTCTGCCTTACCTGACCAGAGTAACCTACATAAATCATTTCAAAAAAAACATCGTATTATAAAAAAGTATGTCATTCAATTGCCGTCCTTCTACCTTTACTTACCAAAAGAATCAGGCAACCAGAATACTCTCGTTCTTTTTCCAAAGTGTTCTTCAAAGTACTTTTGTCCCAAAACCATCTGTCGACAGAGCGATTCACCGGAAGGCATGTTTGTATCTACAAGGAATGAAAGAAAAGGAGTTGGTGAGCGGGGAGCACAGATAAAAGTAGGTCAATTGAATATACCATGTTCCACCCAGCTCTATGTCCAAAAAAAAGGAGGATCAGTATATATGTCACATTGAGTATCAGCAAAACAAAACAATATATACATATACTTACACCGCCAATGATTTCCCATCTGCCCTTTTTATCTTGTTCTTGAATCTTGCGGAAAAGTTCTGGATAATACTCGTTCAGCCATTCGTATTGTTGCACCTATGACCACAGTCCAAAGAAAGAAAAAAGAAAAAGCAAGTTAGTGAAATCAGCGTTTGTGTACGTTGGGATGGGGGGGGGGAGAGGAGGAGGAGTAGGCTTACCTGAGAGGCAGTGAAGATATAATCAGGGAATCGTTCAATCAGATCCAATTGACTTGACCAGGAGCGGGCTACTTTGCGTTTTGTTTCTTCATAAGGCCATAACCAAGCAGTATCAATATGACAATGACCAATGGCAGTGATTTGATGTTGACCTTCACCATTGGGGACTTGAAGAAAGTTCTTGGTCAAATCCAGACATTTCTTGATAGTGGTTTGATCACCAAGAATAAAGACATTGATGGCTTCATTCAACGTCCAAAGGGCTTGACGAGCACGAGATGAGTTTTGCACGGTGTCGTTGGCTATTCCTTGTATAACACTAGAATATAAATAATAGAAGAGGGTAAGTGACTACTACAACAACAGAGCATTCCTTTTTTTTCCGGTACTTACGTCAAATCATAATACAAATCCTGTACTTGATAGTCAGGCACCACCAGGTCAGCTTTCTTGATACTAAAATAGCGATTAGGATTGGGAACCATGGCATCATCGTTTCCAACACCGAACATTCCATTGCAAGCAGCTTCAATATAAAATGAGAATGTTTGACCTTTTTTGGCATAATGCGACAAGAAATACTCATGTCGACTTTGATCCGCTATATAAAATAAAAAATCAAGTGCGTTACTATATACTGTGTTGATTGTGATCATCATTCTTTCAAATAAGCACTTACATCCACCAGTCAAACCTTGTTGAGGAACGCCTTGATCAGACCAAATCATGGCTTCTGTATTCATATCCCATTGAAAGACAACATGAAGGTCTTCCAAAGCATCAGGAATTAAAATATCCACCTTGAACCAAAAAGTCGCCCAACTTGGTCCAAATTTACGTTCGCGTTGTTCAATGGGATCGAATGTTTGTGCCACGGCTTCCTATCATATATACAAAAAGAATGATGCCGTTTAGTCTCCGCCCAAACCATTTCCCGTCCCGTCATTATGCAGTTTGTCCCCTCCCCTTCCTTACCTTGAATGTAATACGCTAGTGGAGTTCCATTCGCGTATAAAATAATCCAAAAAAAAAGGGAGAACGCATCACCATAGAGCCACACCATCAGACATAACATAAAATAAGTTTAGTAAAACTATATTTCTTTGAACGCGCCATCTACTTGTATATTTTGGTACTTACCTCCATGTTGGGCACACTATAGACACTTAACTTCACATGAGGAGCGCCAGAATGTCGTTTTGTCCATAAGCCTTGGTGAATGCCCATACGGTAGAATTGTCCATTGTCAGCCAAAAAATTGTTGACGCGTGATGTGTTGATATTACGCGGAACCTTGGGTGTATTGTCAACAGCAGGTTTGATTGTCGTCATTGTTCCAATTGAAAAAAAAAAAGAATTCAAGTACGTACGTATAAAATAAACAAATAAATAAAAAAAAAAAAGAGAAAGAAAGCAGGAAAGAATAAAACAGGTTGACTGGGAAAATAAACGGATATCATCTGATTTTCTAATTCCGGCGCGGGTCTTCTCAGCAGAACCAATTCTAGTCGTTTTTTTTTTCGTTTTTTTTTAATTTCTCAATAATTCTATATTATTTTTGCTGCGTCATGTCGTTTCAACTTTTTACTGTATGGCATGTACTTGGTCCTTTCCCTATTGGCATGCGTGAACAGGACTTTGGTGCCGATCCTTTGGAAGCATACGGTACTGACCCCAATCCAAAATAGTTTCAGTCCCTGAGCTACATGAAACACTTAATCTTTTTATTAAAATTATATTTTAGGTGGATTCAACAAACTCGAACATTCAAAAACAGCACGGTTTCCAAGTGAACTTTCCCATACAGGTGATGTTGGATGGACGACTGTCCGGTCGGTTGACAACAAGGTCGGACCTATACCTTTTCCTGACGTACGGTAAGATTCATTTACAAGTATATATATAGTTTAAAGGAAAGAATGATATGTTTTTTACTCATTGGTTTTTATTACATGTATATATAGGTGGGAACAGAATGGAATTCCATTTGGATGGTCTATAGAAAGCTACCAAGCATGGTGCAGGGGAACATTGAAAATCACCAAGCAAAGTAGTGTCTTGATACAACTTCACGGAGTGGTCACTTTTTACATTGACCAAAAGCGATATTCGGGAGATCTCTATGGTTACAATACAACCTCCCACTGGGTCGAACTTGAAAAGGGAACACATCTTTTGGAAACTCGCTTGGTACATGATGTCCGGGTCTTTGGTGGCGGTGGCAACAAATCGGGTGGTCCGCAGTGTCAATTCTCCATTTCTATTCATCCTTTGGATTGTAGTAGCAGCAGTAGCAATAACGCCGCCTTATTACTTGATGATACCCCAACAACAACAAGAACGTCTCTCTTCTCTCAACGCCTCCGAAACGACATAAACAACAATACAATGGCGGCTACCACATTACTGGGTCGGGAAATGATCAAAGATATTCTTATGCCGTCCTTTCTACAAAACATTGGATTCGCTGGGAAACATGGCGCTCTTTCCATTCACAATCTCACTATGGATCCTCTACAGGTGGTCTCTATTCGTTTGGTCTTTCAAGCATACTATCATACCTCTGATGTCCTCACTGTTTTGGTAAAAAAAAAAAAAACTTAAGCTCACGCACCAAGCATATTGTCCTCATGCGCTTATATATATTCATTTTTTTTTTAGCGACCAGCCATACTTTTACGAAGATCGAATCACACAACAATTGTCAGTGGTCAACAAAGACGCATTGGTTTCTCCTTTGATTTGATGAAAAACAACACCAACGAAACTCTTTTTTTGAAAGCCACCAAGATTCATGCCAAGGTCATTGTGTCGTTAGCTACACCAACAACTACATTTACACTAGTGGATGACCATACAACCATCTTTTCAATTGACTGGAATAGGGGAAACAACAATCTATCATCATCACCACCAACAACAATACCACATTTATCGTCGCCTGTGTTTACTTATACCTTTTTGGATTTTGATGGATCAGTACAATACGCTAAAGCTAAACGACCGAGAACACTGGATGCCGACGAAAACAAACCTATCATACTGGCTTTACATGGTGCAGGTGTGGATGTCATGAAGGATGCGTTTTGGACAAACTCGATCGATGCACAGGAATCTGTATGGATTGTGTTTCCTACGGGCCGAACACCTTGGTAAGTACGTTCTTCATTGCTTTTTTATATCAAGGTGGGTGGGTAGGAAGTAGCTACTTGAATGAAACTGATTATAACATTGTTTTTTACTTTTAGGGGGATGGACTGGCACGGGCCTAGTATGAAGAACGCTTTTTGCTCCTTGGACGGATTTGTCAAAGTGATGGATTTACTGTTCTCGAAATCAATGGAAAATCATCAACTGTCTTCTGTTGACTATGGCTGGGTTGTAGGTAAACTATAAAAAAAAAATCTGACTTCTTTATACCCATTAATCCTCGTTATTTGCTATTGTAGTTGAAAAATCGGAATCATTTTCCATTGGTAATCTGAATCGGCTCATCTATATGGGTAAGTGTGCATGAAATGATAAGCATATGAAAGATACTGACTCCTTCATTCTGTTATTTTTTCATAGGTCACTCCAATGGTGGTCAGGGTGCGTGGTATTTGGCTACTCATTATCCTGATCGTGCTGTCGCAGGTAAGCATATATGTTGCTATTCTTCAATGTATTTGATGATGTGATGGAATATTGATGATATAGAACAAATTTAGTTGTGGCGGCTGCAGGATATGTGAAAATTCAAGATTATGTCTCCTATTCCAACTGGATCAGTCATTCCTACATTGACCCTTTGCTATTTGGTGTAAGTAATTCAATACAGTCAAAAAAAAAAAAAAAATCATGACAAAACATTTACTTATTTTTTCTTCTTTTCTTTTAGATGCTCGAATCAGCCTATGCGGAATACAACAATGATCTCCATCTTCCCAATATGGTACATCACTCACTACCTTACCGTCCCCTTTTTTTTCTTATTCTTTCTCTTCTCACCTTTGTTTTATTTAGGTTGGACTACCCATTCTTGCAAGGTATGGATCGGAAGATGACAATGTCCCACCATTACATACACGCAAATATGTCCGTTTACTGAATGAATACAACAAGGATCCTGGGCTTATTAAGTAAGATACAAAAATAGAATTCGAATATCAAAACTCACGAACTTTTTTTTAGGGTGTCATCAGTAGAAGGAAAAGGCCATTGGTGGGATTCTGTGCTCAATGATAAAGAAGTCAACACATTCCTTAGGACCATAACACAAAAACAACAGCAGAGTGGTGACGACCTGTCTTTATACCAACAAAGAAGATGCTTTGGCAAAGGCGGCGGCAAATCATACCCATTCACTATTGTTACGACTAACCCGGCCTCCACTGGGCCTGTCCACGGTATTCAAATCGAACAACTCATCATTCCTTATAGGTAAGAATAAAAAAAAAAGTATGGTATCAAACGTTTGTTAATGCCCTTTCTTTCTTTTTTATGTCAAATAGAAAAAGCTGTCTTTGTGGTGATTTCGATCTCGACAACAATACCCTCACTTTGAAATCCACCAATATATCAGCATTCACGGTTTATGACCGTCAAAAAACTACCATCATCATTGATCAATCGACTTTCCATCATATGAACGACACAAACAAAAATACCCTCTTTGTAATGGACAAAGGCAGCAACAAATGGAAGGTAAGCTCGGCATATCGACGTGGGTTGAATGTTGACAATAACACTGATGGGGGGGGGGTTGTGATTATAGATCGAAGAAAAGAAATGGCCAAGAAGAGGTGAACGCAGTAGACTATCCTATGGCCCTTTACACCGACTTTATGAATCAAGCAAGCCACTAGTGATCGTGATACCCAGCAACAAGCATCATCATCGTCAGCAAACCTATCACCACCTTGCCTTACAAATTGCTCATGACTGGTACCTCTATGGCGGCGGCGACTCGATGATTGTTCCTGACGATCATCCTATGATGACTTTTGAAGAAGTAGATATGACAGCCAGTGTGATGACCTCAGTAGCCACAGCCAAGGACGATCATGGTAATGACGATGACGACTCACCCTTTTTCCGTATGTATCTTGGTGTTGGAAAAGAAAATCAAGCCATCACGCAACTACTAGGTTTGGAGGAAAATCTCATTGACATTGAATTGGAAAAGTCCAGTATTCAGGTAGGATCTAGACACTTTGATGGCCCTGGGACAGGTACGTACCGGAAAAGAAAAAAATAGCTCCGCTGGCACCGCATTGACTCTGAGTAAACTTTTTTTTTTAGGTATCCTCTTCCTCTGCCCAGGCAGTTCAACCAATGAATTGGCGATTGTTATCTCGGGACTTGACTTTGAAGGGTTGGCATTGGCGTGCCAATTATTGCCAAGGCGAACAGGCTTATTGGTACCAGAATGGGGTAAGAAGATATCATTGTATTTTGAACGGAGGAAGAATGCTGACTATTCTCTCTCTCTTTTTTTTAAACAGTGGTCACAAGTCCGTTGACGAAAGAGCAAGGCTTAGGTGGCATTTTGGGCGCTGGGTATGTTGTTGATCGGATCGTCTCTCTGGGGAAGAGAAAAAAGAAATCAACCTCGTGTAACTCACCATTTTTTAAAATATATTTTTCCTATAGGTTTTTCAGCAATGATTGGCAAGCCTTTGGATATTGATGGATGTTTTGATATTTAGTTAGTATAGATTTATATATTGTATGATTTATTTTTTATTAGACGTTAGTATTATTATATTATTGAATAGTGTATATTTATTATTATCCTTTTTTTTTGAACGACAGCACGCTGACTCTGGTGACACAAAAAATAAAAATGCTGGGGACTTTTTTTTATTCGTCCAATTTTTTTCTTCTTCTTTCTCTCTGTCTCTCTCTCCTTTTATTGATTTTATTGAATGACAACTCCACCACAAAAAGCCGAACCCATCTCTATATTGAAGGTAAAAGAAAAGAAAAAAAAAGACCATATTGAAACTTACGTACTCATCCATCTCATTCAATGTTTGCATTAGGCACCCCCACCCCCACGATCATCGGTAGGCGTCCCTTCTTCTTCCTCGAGGCATCATACTGCTCCTATTGTCATGAGCGAAGATGAAGATGACGAAGATCCAAAATACGCAGTTTCAGATGGTGATGGTGAAGATGAAGATGCTGGCTATATCCCTTCTGGTAAAACCTTGGAACTCCTTCAAACCGAAAAAGCTTGTTATTCTGGTTATTTACTCAAGAAAGGTGAAAAACGACGTGTAAGTTTATCAATAAAGGGGATGGGGGCAATATTCTGACATATTAACACAACACGGCTAGATCATTTTATGCTCATTGATATTCTTCTTTTTTTACATTAGACTTGGAAAAAACGATGGTTTGTCCTTCGAA
>JAFHAR010001115.1:1946-12814 GCA_019677225.1 Absidia healeyae | reverse complement strand
TTTTTTTTTTTATTGTTGTACATTCAATCTCTTTTTTACTCTTCTACATTATAGCATATCCTTCCTTTTTTTATAAGGTCATCTTCCTTCACCTTCCTTTATTAAATTATCCATTGAAGAGGTTATGAAACGCACTTCTTCTGACGATCTTCATACCCGTTTACACAAAAGACCCCACTCTTCCAATCTTAGTGATACCAACACTCCCTCTTCTTCTACTTCATCTTCTACTTATCATACCAATTCCGATAACGGAAGTGATCACAACAGCACTACCACAAACTCAGACAAAATCCAAAACAACAACGACAATTGTACAAATTCCTTGAACACCAACACAACAAACAACACCATGGACGCTATACAATACGTGCATGATATGGTGAGACACTTGGACCAAGGGAACATTGACCATTGTCTTAGCCAACGCTTACCGGATAATTCAACTTTGGATGCCGCTCAATTGGAAATGCTTCAATATATGGATTCAGCACTGAAAAATATCGCTCAACGACAATTACAACTAGAAACTGAAAACTTGCGGTACAGAATAGGGATGGAACACCAGCATTTACTTTACCAGTCCAATTGCAACTACAGCAACCGTATTGTAGAAATTGTGGAAGAAACTGATGCCGATGACGAAGACAAAGATCGTTCAAGCCCGCGTAGACGCCAATATCAATATCCCTCTTCCTCTACTGCCAACACTGATTCAACTAATGTCACACCTGAAGAAAACATGCCCCCTTCTTTACTGGACTCCTCTCTGATGGATAAAATGCACTCTTATCAACCTATCCCTTCTTTGCCTGCTGTATCACAATCCTCTACATATTTTGGTAAATGAAAGACTATTGAAACATTTGTATGATATATTAAATACTAACAATATTCTATTAGCTACCTCTCCCTTGAATGCTCCTGGACTTGCCTCGTCTTCATATGCTACGACTACTCCACCATTGCCTTTTACTGTCTCCTCCTCTGCCTCTGCTTATCCTGTCTCGTTTTCTTCTCCCACTGCTACTGCTACTGGTGCTGGCGCTGCTACTGCTGTCGACAATATCAATAGCTATTTTACTTTGAATGCCTCCTCTGCTACCTTCCCTGATGCTACTTCTCATACTTCTGCTGATAACATTGTTTGTCCTGATTGTGTCCTTCAAGCTGTCCAAGTTGCCTCTGCGGTGTTTGCTGGCGAACTCGATCAGCGGATCACTTGTACTCACGAACGATGCAACATCAACAAGGTCACGTCGAAAAGTGCTCCCATCAACACACTCAAGAATGCCGTCAATGCCATGGCCGACCATTTGCAATCCATTACTGAAGAAGTGCTCTATGTGGCTCATCAAACCGCTGTCAAAGGGAAACTTGGGGTACAAGTGCGCTGTGATCGTCCAATGAAAGGGGTTTGGCACAACTTTGTCGTCAATCTCAATAGTATGACTCGAAACCATTTGGAACAGGTGCGTGATATTGCGGATGTCTCTACTGCTATTGCTCGTGGTGATCTTAGCAAGGCTATGACAGTACCGGTCAAAGGTGAAACATTGTTGCTCAAGAATACATTCAATACGATGGGTAAGTTTTTTATTCTTTTTTTGGGTTTTGCGTGGGGGGAGCGATGATGATGGTGATGTTTGTTTTTTTTTATGGTCCGTCTTGGGTTGGACAAGACCATACCAAAAAGGATTTTCATTTTGTGTTTTGCCAGAATCAAATAACGGTGGACTTTCAATTATGTGTTATGAAATGAATGAACAGAATGAAAACCAACTAATCATCTTATCTCTTATTTATCATAGTGAATCAATTGAACCTCTTTGCTTCCGAAGTATCACGTGTGGCTCATGAAGTTGGAACGGAAGGAAAATTAGGTGCTCAAGCAAAAGTGGCTGGTGTGGATGGCATTTGGAAAGAACTGACGGATAATGTAAATACGATGGCAACCAATCTGACGAACCAAGTACGGGATATTGCTCAAGTCTCTAAATCCGTGGCGCGTGGCGATTTGACGAAAAAGGTGACAGTGGAAGTGAAAGGTGAAATGTTGGATTTGAAAAACACAATCAATACTATGGTCGATCAGGTAAAATGAAAAAAAAATAAGCTTTTTTTTGTGTTTGAAAAATCAAGGTGTTTGAAATCATTGCTTATTTTTTTTTTTCCTTTCTTCGGGAACGACGTGATCTAGCTATCTATATTTGCCACGGAAGTCACTCGGGTCTCGCTAGAAGTTGGCACGGATGGAATACTAGGGGGTCAAGCTGTTGTCAAGGATGTGGCTGGTACATGGAAAGATCTTACTGACAATGTCAATATGATGACTTACAAGATTACTGGTCAAGTCCGGGATATTGCTGTTGTGGCGAAGGCTGTGGCATGCGGTGATCTATCAAAGAAAGTCAAGGCGAACGCTCAAGGGGAAGTTTTGGAATTGAAAAACACAATGAATCAAATGGTAAGCACCTCAAGACCCTATCTTCTCTCAAGTAATCCCATTTGTTTTTATTCTCATCACTCACTTTTTTTTTTGCTAGGTTGATCAATTAACACTTTTCTCAGCTGAAGTGCGACGGGTATCCTTAGAAGTTGGGGTGGAAGGCAAACTTGGCGGTCAAGCTAATGTCAAAGATGTGGGCGGGGCATGGAAGGATCTGACGGACAATGTGAATACAATGGCTGCAAATCTTACGACACAAGTACGCTCTATTGCTGGTGTGACCAAGGCAGTGGCGATGGGTGACCTCTCCAAGAAGATTGATGTTGAAACGCGTGGTGAAATTTTGGACCTGAAAAATACGGTGAACGACATGGTGGATCAACTGCGGGTATTCTCAACCGAAGTGACTCGGGTTGCCAAAGAAGTAGGCACGGAAGGAAAGCTGGGCGGGCAAGCGCGTGTGCCGAACGTGGATGGTACCTGGAAAGACCTTACTGACAATGTCAATACTATGGCAACCAATCTTACTACTCAAGTCCGATCTATTGCTGTGGTGACCAAAGCTGTGGCGAACGGTGATCTGTCCAAGAAAATCATGGTGGATGTTAGTGGCGAAATCTCGGATCTCAAAGATACGGTCAATAACATGGTGGACCAGCTCAGGGTGTTTGCGTCTGAAGTCACGCGGGTCGCTCGTGAAGTCGGTACGGAAGGTAAACTAGGTGGCGAAGCGATTGTGCCGAGCGTTAGTGGTACTTGGAAGGACTTGACTGATAATGTGAATACGATGGCTGCCAATCTGACAACACAAGTACGATCTATTGCCGTGGTGACAAAAGCAGTGGCGAAAGGTGATCTATCCAAAAACATTGATGTCGAGGCGCGTGGCGAAATCCTGGATCTCAAAAATACTGTCAACAACATGGTGGCTCAACTGAACGTGTTTGCTGCTGAAGTGACTCGGGTAGCGAAAGAAGTAGGTACGGATGGGAAGCTCGGCGGACAAGCATTGGTACCGAACGTGGACGGGACGTGGATGGATCTTACCGACAATGTGAATCAAATGGCTGCCAATCTTACAACCCAAGTGCGATCAATTGCGGAAGTGACAAAATCTGTGGCGATGGGTGATCTCTCCAAAAATATCGATGTGGAAGCGCGTGGTGAAATCCTGGAGCTCAAAAATATCGTAAACAACATGGTGGATCAGTTACGTGTCTTCGCGTCTGAAGTGACCCGGGTGGCCAAGGAAGTGGGTACCGAAGGAAAACTTGGTGGACAGGCGCTCGTGCCGAATGTAGGCGGCACCTGGATGGACTTAACAGACAACGTGAATCATATGGCGGCGAATCTCACCACGCAGGTACGGTCGATCGCTGCAGTCACAAAAGCGGTTGCAATGGGCGATTTATCCAAAACCATCGACGTAGAATCTGGTGGCGAAATCTTGGAACTCAAGAACATTGTCAACAATATGGTGGATCAGCTCCGTATTTTTGCCTCTGAAGTCACTCGGGTATCCAAAGAAGTCGGTACTGAAGGAAAACTAGGGGGTCAAGCTGTGGTGAAAGGCGTGGCTGGAACTTGGCATGAACTTACCGACAATGTCAACATCATGGCTGCCAATCTTACAAATCAGGTACGGTCGATCGCCGAAGTTACCAAAGCTGTGGCCAATGGCGACTTGTCCAAGAAGATCGAAGTAGAATCTGGGGGTGAAATATTGGAACTCAAGAACATTGTCAACAACATGGTGGATCAGCTCCGTATTTTCGCCTCTGAAGTCACTCGGGTATCCAAAGAAGTCGGTACTGAAGGAAAACTAGGGGGGCAAGCTGTGGTGAAAGGCGTAGCGGGAACCTGGTATGAACTCACAGACAACGTCAATATCATGGCTGCCAATTTGACAAACCAAGTCCGATCTATTGCAGAGGTAACCAAAGCTGTGGCCTTAGGTGATTTATCAAAGAAGATCGAGGTGGAATCTGGTGGCGAAATCCTCGAACTCAAAAATATCGTCAACAACATGGTGGATCAACTACGTATCTTTGCCTCTGAAGTGACGCGTGTATCCAAAGAAGTCGGCACAGAAGGAAAACTCGGCGGTCAAGCGATGGTCGAAGGGGTAGCTGGTACTTGGCTTCATCTTACGGATAATGTCAACATCATGGCTGCAAATTTGACAAACCAGGTCCGATCTATTGCAGAGGTAACCAAAGCTGTGGCCTTAGGTGATTTATCAAAGAAGATTGAAGTAGAATCTGGCGGCGAAATCCTCGATCTTAAGAATATCGTCAACAACATGGTGGATCAGCTCCGTATTTTTGCTTCAGAAGTCACTCGTGTGTCCAAAGAAGTTGGCACGGAAGGGAAACTAGGTGGTCAAGCGGTGGTGCAAGGCGTGGCTGGGACTTGGAACGAACTCACCAACAACGTCAACATCATGGCAGCAAATCTTACTACACAGGTCCGATCCATTGCCGAGGTGACCAAGGCAGTAGCACTAGGCGATTTATCCAAAAACATTGACGTTGAAGCACGTGGCGAAATTCTGGAACTCAAAAATATTGTCAACAACATGGTGGATCAACTGCGAATTTTTGCCTCTGAAGTCACGCGGGTGTCAAAAGAAGTTGGTACTGAAGGAAAACTTGGTGGTCAGGCTGTGGTGAAGGGCGTGGCTGGTACGTGGTACGAACTTACAAGCAATGTCAATATTATGGCGGCAAATCTTACCAATCAAGTCCGATCTATAGCTGAAGTGACAAAGGCAGTGGCATTGGGTGATCTGTCCAAGAAGATTGAAGTGGAATCTGGCGGCGAAATCCTCGAACTCAAAAATATCGTGAACAACATGGTAGATCAGCTTCGTATCTTTGCCTCTGAAGTCACTCGTGTAGCACGTGAAGTTGGGACTGAAGGCAAACTAGGTGGTCAAGCGATGGTGCATGGTGTGGCTGGTACCTGGATGGATTTGACAGATAATGTGAATACTATGGCAGCCAATCTCACAACTCAGGTGCGGTCCATTGCCGAGGTGACAAAGGCGGTCGCTTTGGGTGATTTATCAAAGAAAATCGAGGTGGAATCTGGTGGCGAAATTCTTGACCTGAAAAACACGGTGAACAACATGGTAGGCCAGCTACGTATTTTTGCCTCTGAAGTCACTCGGGTATCAAAAGAAGTTGGTACTGAAGGTAAACTTGGCGGACAAGCAACAGTGGAAGGTGTGGCGGGTACGTGGCTTCACCTTACTGATAATGTCAATATCATGGCTGCCAATTTGACGAACCAGGTACGGTCAATTGCTGAAGTGACCAAGGCGGTAGCACTGGGTGATCTCTCCAAAAAAATTGAAGTGGAATCTGGTGGCGAAATCCTGGAACTCAAAAACATTGTCAATGACATGGTGGATCAGCTCCGTATCTTTGCCTCTGAAGTCACGCGGGTGTCAAAAGAAGTTGGTACTGAAGGAAAACTTGGTGGCCAAGCTGTGGTAAAAGGTGTGGCAGGTACATGGCATGAGCTGACCAGTAACGTGAACATTATGGCGGCGAATTTGACGAATCAAGTGCGATCTATAGCTGAGGTGACAAAAGCTGTGGCATTGGGTGATCTCTCCAAGAAGATCGAAGTTGAATCTGGCGGTGAAATCCTTGAACTCAAGAATATTGTCAACGACATGGTGGATCAGCTTCGTATCTTTGCATCTGAAGTCACTCGTGTAGCTCGTGAAGTCGGAACCGAAGGAAAACTAGGTGGTCAAGCTATGGTACATGGTGTAGCAGGCACCTGGATGGATCTTACTGACAATGTGAACACTATGGCGACTAATCTTACGACCCAGGTCCGATCTATTGCTGTGGTGACCAAGGCGGTAGCAAAGGGTGACCTTTCCAAAAACATCGATGTGGAGGCACGTGGTGAAATCCTGGATCTCAAAAATACTGTCAACAACATGGTGGCTCAACTGAACGTGTTTGCTGCTGAAGTGACTCGGGTAGCGAAAGAAGTAGGTACGGATGGGAAGCTAGGCGGACAAGCATTGGTACCGAACGTGGACGGGACATGGATGGATCTTACCGACAATGTGAATCAAATGGCTGCCAACCTTACAACCCAGGTGCGATCAATTGCGGAAGTGACAAAATCTGTGGCGATGGGTGATCTATCCAAGAAGATTGAAGTTGAAACTCGTGGTGAAATCTTGGAACTCAAGAATATCGTTAATGACATGGTGGATCAGCTTCGCATATTTGCCTCTGAAGTCACTCGAGTGTCCAAGGAAGTCGGCACAGAAGGAAAATTAGGCGGCCAGGCTGTTGTAAAAGGTGTGGCTGGGACGTGGTACGAACTTACTAGCAATGTGAACATCATGGCAGCAAATTTGACGAACCAGGTACGATCTATAGCGGAAGTGACCAAGGCAGTGGCACTAGGTGATCTCTCCAAAAAAATTGAGGTGGAATCTGGTGGCGAAATCCTCGAACTCAAAAATATCGTAAACAACATGGTGGACCAACTTCGTATCTTTGCTTCTGAAGTGACGCGTGTATCCAAAGAAGTCGGTACGGAAGGAAAACTCGGTGGACAAGCTGTGGTGCAAGGTGTGGCAGGTACCTGGAATGAACTTACCGATAATGTCAATATAATGGCAGCAAATCTAACAAGTCAAGTGCGATCGATTGCAGAGGTGACAAAAGCTGTGGCCAATGGTGATTTATCCAAGAAGATTCATGTCGAAACTCGTGGCGAAATTTTGGATCTGAAGATTACTGTCAATTCTATGGTGGACCAATTACGTGTATTTGCCTCCGAAGTCACTCGCGTGGCTCGCGAAGTAGGTACCGAAGGCAAGCTAGGTGGCCAGGCTATTGTTCAAGGTGTTGCTGGTACTTGGAAGGATCTCACTGACAATGTTAACATGATGGCTGGCAATCTTACTACACAGGTGAGGTCTATTGCTGATGTTACTACTGCGGTTGCTCAAGGTGATCTTTCAAGGAAAATTGTGGTGGAAGTCCAAGGCGAAATTCTACAACTGAAGTAAGTAAAAAAATAGAAAATCATTTGGACATAGTTTGTTAATCATAGTTACTGATTATTGTCTTTTTTTTTTGTAATATCTTTTTCCAATAATCATCAAACTTGTAGGGAAACGGTGAATTCGATGGTGGATCAACTACGTGTATTCGCAGCAGAAGTAACTCGTGTCGCTCGTGAAGTGGGAACTGAAGGCAAGCTTGGGGGCCAGGCAACAATCGTCGGTGTGGATGGCACTTGGAAAGATTTGACCGACAATGTGAATTTGATGGCAAGCAATTTGACTGATCAACTGCGTGCAATTGCTGCTGTTTGTAAAGCTGTGGCTCAAGGTGATCTATCCAAGAAAATTGAAGTCGAAGTCCATGGTGAAATTGCCGAACTCAAAAACACAATCAATACAATGGTGGATCAACTTAGCTCCTTTGCGTCCGAAGTGACGCGGGTGGCTCGTGAAGTCGGTACTGAAGGGAAACTCGGTGTACAAGCGCAGGTGATGGATGTAGAAGGTGTATGGCGCGAAATTACTAGTAATGTGAATACGATGGCTTCCAATTTGACAACACAAGTGCGGGCATTTGCACAAATCTCGGCGGCTGCGACTGAAAACGACTTTTCTCGACTGATTACCGTTGAAGCTTCTGGTGAAATGGACTCTTTAAAGACCAAGATCAATCAGATGGTGGGCTCCTTGCGTGATGCGATCCAAAAAAACCGACAGGCACGTGAAGCAGCTGAATTGGCGAATCGATCCAAGAGTGAATTCCTGGCCAACATGTCTCACGAAATCCGAACTCCTATGAATGGTATTATTGGCATGACATCTTTGACTTTGGAAACAGAACTGACTCGACAACAGCGTGAAAACTTGATGATTGTGTCCAGCCTTGCAAACAGCCTACTGACCATCATTGACGACATCCTCGATATTTCCAAGATTGAAGCCGGACGTATGACTATTGAAACCATTCCCTTCTCCCTACGATCTGCTATCTTCAGTGTCCTCAAAACGCTGGCGGTCAAGGCAAATCAAAAGAAATTGGATCTGATCTACAATGTGGACTGTGGTATTCCTGACCAGTTGATTGGAGATCCTCTTCGTTTGCGGCAGGTGATTACAAATTTGATTGGCAATGCTGTCAAGTTTACAACTCAAGGTGAAGTGATGCTCCGAACAAGAACAGTCAAGGTTGAAGGCAATCTCGTACGACTTGAATTATGTGTCAGTGATACTGGTATTGGTATTCAAGAAGACAAACTGCATGTCATTTTCGACACCTTCTGTCAAGCTGATGGTAGCACAACGTAAGTAGTGTGTGGGGATGAAAAAAGAGGCAATATGAGCTTCTTTTATTCTAATGATTATCATTATTTTATATCGAAATCTGTAGGCGCGAATATGGTGGAACTGGTCTAGGATTGTCTATTTCAAAACATTTGGTACAACTGATGGGTGGTAATCTTTGGGTGGAATCCAACTATGGACGTGGCTCTCAATTCTACTTCACCATGAATGTCAACCGACTCGAGGTTACCAAGAAGGATGTATTGACCAAGATACAACGATTCTCTGGCCGTCGAGTCCTCTTCCTGGATAGCATGAATGATCAAACTGGTGTCTCGGATCGCATACAAGAGCTTGGACTGCAAACTTTCCGTGTGACAACTATTGCTGAAGCGACTGAGGTAGCAAATGCGAACTCAAGTAAAAATCGACCTACACCTTTCTTCGACATGGTGATTCTTGACAAAATGCGATATGCAAACAAGGTCCGTGAAATTGTCCCTCTCCGGTATACTCCTATTGTGCTGATTGCTCCCGAAGTTCATTTATTGAACATGAAGCTATGTATCGATCTCGGCATCACTGGCTATATCAACTCACCTATCAATTTGGCTGATCTCACTGACGCCATTTTACCTGGTCTGGAAAGTCATGCCGCATTACCAAGCGATGCCTCAAAAACGGTGCCTCTGGAAATTTTACTGGCTGAAGACAACGTGGTGAATCAAAAACTGGCTGTACGTATATTGGAAAAGTTTGGTCATCATGTGAAGATTGTGGAAAATGGCAAATTAGCTGTGGAAGCCTTTGAAGCTCAACCCTTTGATTTGATTCTGATGGATGTCCAAATGCCTGTCATGGGCGGATTTGAAGCAACACAAAAGATTCGTGAAATTGAACAGTCATCCGACGCGGGCCATATTCCTATTATTGCACTGACCGCTCATGCTATGATTGGTGATCGTGATCGCTGTATGCAAGCTGGAATGGTAAGTCTAAAAAAATGATATTGAACTACGGTACTTACTCACTTTTTTACGCTTTTACTTCTCTTTAGGATGAATATGTGACAAAACCTTTGCGATTCCCTGAATTAATTGCTGCTATCAAGAAGTTTGCTCCCCAATCCGCTCATATGATGGTCGAACGCTCTGGAAAATCATAGATAGACCCTTTTATATACACCTCTCACCTTTTAGTATTAGTACCCTCATTACTTATATTTATTTTTTATATTATATTAGTTATTGTCTTTTTTATATCATTTTTGTCATGTATTGTACATTTTTAAATTATATCACTTACTTTTACTGGATCTTTTTCACTTGTTATTATAACGGGCACATACAATAAAAACGCTTATTTATTTTTACAAATCGGTATTATTCAATTTTGGTTGTGTACAGAAAGAGATTTTTCTTGTATGGTGATAAAAAAAGAAGGTCATTTGGGCATGTAATGTGTAGCTTGGAAAATCATGTGTGAAGGAGCGGGACCTTGAGGGAAAACAGGAACGATGTGGTGTTTGTAAAATATTAGACGAGTATGATAGGTTTTGTCGGTGGGAAAGTTGGGTGGGTAGAGTGTTTGTCTAGAAATGATATATAGTGTGATTATAAAATATAGTATGTCATATTAACCTCTATCAATATTGTATTCGACGAAGTCTACCATTGACATATGACCTTGATTTTAAACGATAATATGTTTGGTCACATCTCTGGTGTAGCCTTCACCACCATCATCATCTTTTCCACCATCATCACCATCATCACCATCATTACCTTTGCCACCATCATCACCTTTTCCAAACTCATCACCTTTGATAGCATCATCCCATCACCGGTCTCATCACCTTTGCCATGATCATCACTGCCTTTAAAATCACTTTTGTTGTCATTCAAGTCAACCTCACCACCCTCGTCACCGTTGTTACCACCATCATCATCTCGATCACTACCATCCACCGCCACCAAAAAAACAACTAAGCGTAAAAAGGGTTTTAGTGGCCAATTTTCAAATCAAATCAAAAGAAGTAGAAGTACTCAGTTGTTTTGAGTTTCCTTTTTATTCTTATCGTACATCTTTGTA
>JAFHAR010001112.1:8369-18888 GCA_019677225.1 Absidia healeyae | reverse complement strand
TTTTTTTTTTTTTACCCCCCGCGTTTGACATCAGTGTGTTGTTTGCGGTCCGACTCCGCCCCTCCCCCAAAAAAAAGTCAGAAAGCGGTGTTTGAAATAAATTGAATGCGAAGACAAATGACATGCGTATGTGCATAAAAAAAACTTCTCGTTGATCCATCATCTTAATATGCTAGATCGACACTGAAGAATTATTTATTTACACTACTGTCGTGTCAAAAGAGAAAACAAGGAGATATCCTGTAGGTTCTCCAATTATTAAAATAGGAGGCATGGATCATTGTCTAAAGGAGATGAATTATGGATGTGCGTAGATTTGTTGTTGATTTGGGGAGAGAGAAGAGGAGGGAGAAGGAGGAGGGAGAAAACTACAGGAGCAGGAGATCAAGGAGAACCAAGAGGGGTAAATGTTTTTTTTTAGGAGGGGGAGAAGTAAGAGGATTTCAAATCGACCTTACATCGGATGTTCCTTCAATTTAACTAAAAGTAGGCATACAACACATTGATTTTTTTGATTTCACATATAAATGAGCTCCTTTTATTTTTTTATGTTTTTATTTTCATTTCATTTTTCATAACACTAATCATATTAATGGAGCCCCATAACTACTGTTTTTCACCAAGGTGTCAAAAGCCTCATGATGAACAAGTGCTTTCCCCACCATTGACCCCAGCATTATCGCCCTACAAGCGTGATTTGAATTATCGACGTGCTTCCACTAATGATTATCATCACCCTTATTGGCCACCACAACAGCAACAACAGCAACAACAAAGAGCATTGTCTTTTTCTGATCAGTCCCCTCCTTCAAGAAAGCAACCTACCAAACAAAATAAGCATGCTTGTAATTATCCACGATGTTTTTGGAGCTTTAAGCGTTTTGAACATTTGAAGCGGCACATGTTGGTCCATACTGGTGAACGTCCTCATGGTTGTCCTTTTCCTGGTTGTGGCAAAAAATTTAGTCGAACAGACAATTTTCATGCTCATTATCGGACACACACAAAAAAGTCTCTTCAGAAAAATAATGGTGAGTTTGTCCATGCCCCTTCTTCGCCTCCCAGCATGAATCCTAGTAACTCCGACATTGAAGTCCCGCACCATCCCAGTCTTTCTTTCTCGTCTACAGGACGCTCTTTGTTAACAAACGATCAACCACCACCACCACCGTCACCACAACAGCCACCTATTCATCACCAATATCATTACCCTCAATCATCGTACCATCGCGATCAACAACAATTACATCATTTGAATCACCATCAATCACTCCCTCCACCTCCTCCACAAAACCTTCACCAACAACAACAACAACAACAAAGACCTTCCTCTTATGATAGCGATAAACATCACGTTTGCACCCATCATCAATGTCAGCGAAGATTTAAACGTCTAGAGCATCTGAAAAGACATATGCGCATTCACACTATGGAACGTCCTTTTCACTGCAATTTTCCAGGTTGTCAAAAAGCATTTTCAAGAAGCGATAATTTAACCCAACATAGTAAAACACATCTGCGATCAAATGAAAACCGAGGATCAAGAAATAATTCCACAGCATCGTCAGCATCATCATCATCACCGTTGTCACCTTCTTCCTCTGCATTATCCTCTTCACCTTCATCCTTTTATACCGCCCATCATCCGCCCCCACCACCAGCTGTTCTTCATCCTGATTCTCTTGGTTTCAATGACTATCTCCGCCCATCTCCCACTTCCCCTTCATCATCGTACAATAAGCATCGCCAGGACCCACCTCCTTCCTCTTTACACCCCATGCTTCATTGGCAACAGCATACTGGTGATGCTAATTCTGGAAGCATCAATTGTTAATATTTCCTCCCCTCCCCTCCTCCTTTCTTATATATATTTATATATCGTCATCACAGTATAACCAAGCACTAGTATCTAAAAGCCGTATATATTTCATTGATTCCCCTTTAGCCATTTCCTATTTTTTCCCACTACATCACAAATAAAACTAATATCTATCCCTTCCCTTTCAACACTTGATCAACTAAACCCAATGTCTTCATACAAAGTTTTGTTTTTATTATAATCAAAGGATCAAAAAATAAAATAAAAAAGGTATGTACATAAAAATCTATAACTATGACTAAAAAAACTAAAACTTTTGTTGAGAGGGACCTATTCTTTGACGGATCCATCCCGAGGTCTATATTCCACACCACGTCTATCCAGTTCGTCTTCCACATCTTCAGGTATCCGTCCATACACCCGAATCGCATATACGCCACGAGTGAACTTTTCTATTTGTAAATCCCCCACACAAATAATTAGTATTTCAGTTGGATTCCTATTGTATTGTTTTTGGTAAATGTCATGGTTCCTTACCAACTCGTTGCCATCTTGCCACCCAACTTTCTGCCGGCTGCATCATGGATATCACACTGTAAAAAAAAAAGAAAAAAAAAAAGTTGGGTCGAGTTTGATTCAACATTGTGCCACTTTATCAATCATCTTACCCTTCAAATTTTGAGCTGGTACATTCGAGTACTCTGTCTGTACTTCCACGCATTTGTAAAATATCTTCACAGTTTTCACAGCCATCTTGACGGAATTGAGGAGCATTCTATACCCCATAAAAACAAAAAAGTCAACATTACCATCATTACACTATCAACCTTTTTGTTTGTTACCTTGACAAGGGAGCACAAGAGACAGGCGCGAAGTTGTTTTTTGTCAGTGGGTAATACTTGAGACATGGTCGATTTGAATGATTAAAAAGGTAAAAAGAGATGTAGATGAAAGGCAAAGAAATGTGAAATAAAAAAATCAGTCACCTGAAAAAATCGCAGGCTTTGAAAGTCCGACCCGCAAAAAAGAAAAAATTGACTGGAACTCTGCCCACCTTGAAAAAAAATGCTTGGGCCAACACTCACGCCCGAAATATATTGGTCAACCTTGGATAGACAAGGTGGTATCTATCTAGGGTGCTAGAGACGAAAAACATGAAAACGGAGTTATAAGTCCCTATACGCTGAAGTACGTTAACACTGCGGTTTGAGCTAATAATAAAAATGGACTGTCGATAAGGTTGGCGTTTTTTGTCCCATCCCATTATCCCATCCCACACCGTAGCGTCAATCTATAGTGGCGTACAGCCAGAAATGATCCAATTTTTATGTTTTTCGCCTCTACCACTTGACCTACCAATGTAACCGTCAAAGGCCCACTAATATAAAACATGCCCCAACGCCCACCACACACCTTGTATTAAACACCCTAGACCGTAGCGTATGCATAGTACTTCACAGTGGAGTAAAATTTAAACGCCGAATACGGGTTAAAAAAATGAATCCCTATTTTCTAATTCTATCGAACCCTAATTTCCTTTTTTTTTTGCTCCATACTTTATCTATACATCCTTTATTATTTTTTTATATTATAAATATACTCCTTTTTATATCATTACACTCTGGATATTTATACGATACATCTATATATTAGTTGGGAATGAACAGCGAAAATGAAGAAATTATCATTGATATACCCTCGTCACGGAGAAACTCCTTCCAAGATCAACCTACCACCGATTCAAGGCGTACACAGCAAGACACTCGTCAAGGAAAGATGATGGCAGCACCGAAAACTAAAGAATACGTTAAAATGATTCGCCTCATTCTCAGCAAATTAACGAAACGAAAACGACCTCCGTCTCCTGCCTCATGTTTTATTCAGTTCTCTCAAATCAATGAAGCTCCTGCCTTGGTATGGGATCACGATGATACTATTGATTTGGTCATCAAATTGCGATCGGTACTTCTTATTTGCGAAAACACTGGATTGCATATATTGGATCAAAGGTAAGAATGGATGCTACGAATAAGCTTGCCAACATACTCTGACAATTCACACTGTGTTTATTTCTTCAATAGGGGACGACAAGCTTACACTTCACCGGTAACATCACGATCTAGCTCACCAGCGCGACCAGAATCTTCAGTGCATCCAACAGCAACAACAACAGCAACGACAACCAATCCTCCAGTCCTTACATCTTCCAACAATGCATCGACAAAGAAAGACCAACAACCGACCGAATTTGATATCATACTACAACTGGTGTCCGAATTGATAGCGAACGATTGTCGATATGCGGCGACCCACCCCAAACCTTCGCGACCTCCTTTTACTTTACAAACAGTGGTGCTTGACATTGCGGTGCTTATGATACAGGCATGTGATGATATACCTGCTCTCTACAAGATTGGCACTTGCATTCTACCGGGTTTTGAAACATTCCCTGAATCCACTCTCAAGGTCAAATTACTCTCTTTCTTTATTGATATTCTCCTACCAAAATTGATGCAAACACCACATAGCAGCAAAAATGACACCAGGAAGGAAAGACCAGTGAAACTAGGAAATGAATCTGGTAAGGCGATATACTCCCCTCCCTTAAAAAAACATGGTTAGTTATAGTTAAGGTTACTGATCAACCCCTCTCGTCCCTTTTTTTTTTTTGCCTATTAGGAATACAAGGATCAAATCACTCTGGTATCACACCTATTATCAATGTACAAAGCCCGGAAGGACAGGAAACGAAAATGGATTCATCAAACAACGCCACCACATCTATCAGTACCAACAAATCTAATCATCTCACGATCGATACAAGAACAGTACCTTCAACACCCTCTCTTTTATCACCCGCAACACACCAATCGAACGACTACCAGTTCACCTCTCTAGTGGAACCAATACAACAATATGGATTATTTATACCTCTACTCACATTTATGATACAATATCTGGATCCTTATCTTGACCCTCAACAATCAGCAATGGAAGACATGCCAGCACGTTTCTCTGGTAAAAGTTATTCAATCTTCAACTTCCACAAGGCGTTACGATTCATGATTCAGCACAAACCTGACTTGTATTTGGATATCTTGAAGATCATTGCCTATAGTTTGGACGATGTTAAATTTAGGGCCTGTCAAGTACTATTCCACTACTATTTTGTTAGTCTGGGTCATGTCGCGGTGGCGGAACCATTACCGAAACTTGGCGTGACGGTGGAGATTGGTGCCATCAACAAACAACAATTAGTACAGCAACATCAGCAACAGCAGCAACGACATCAACAATCATTAACCTCAGTGTTTGCAAACGGCTATCAAGACTCTTCATCAAACGACATGTCAACGTCCGCTGGAACGGTGTATAATACTGGGGTCAATCGCAAATATGGCAATAGCAACAACAATTCATCTGGGACACCTTTACGAAGCAACAGTGGAACAACGACAGCGGATCCGGAAGATGAACAACCCGACGAAATAGCCAACGATCACGTATGGTACCCTCACATGTTTGTCAGCAACATCTCAACAAAAACACAACCCGGCGCGACCGCCGACCCAGTTTCCGACATGATGCAACAATTCCAACCACCAGCACAGGGTCTTCTTACTTTGATGAATGACAATATGAATGGCTCCTACTGTAATGGCTGTTACAAGCAAATCACTGGGTTTGGGCTCCGATGTTACCAATGCAAGCGCAGTGTCCATTATCAATGCTACAACTATTGTCTTGCCAACGACGATCTGGATATCATGCTTTATGTGAAGGAAGGTGGGATTCAAAAGGTGGTCAGTCCTCAATTTTGCCATGTGCCGCTCCAACCACGGTATGCTGATATCGCTGCTGGTCATGAATATCAATGGGACAAATCCAACCGTTCTCCCAAAGTCCATCTACTGGGTCACCAATTCCATCTGGTCAATCTTTACACGCTCTTGCTCTGTGCCTGCTGTCGTATGCCACTTTGGGGGATCTCTCAACAAGGGTACCGGTGCTCGATTTGTAACCGATTTGTCCATCCTGCCTGTCTCGATCGATCTGAACATGAGGGTAGTTTCAATCATCCTCTCTCGACCATCCAAGACTGTCAACCTTATCGACCTTTGTTGGAAAGCGATACGCGGATTACTTCATGTGAACTTTTGGCAAGTATGGGGCGATTCTATGGCGATATGGTTCCCAAGGTGGCGGATGATTTGACGGGTCGGAGTTATGAAGAAGTGGGTACGATGGTCAACGTCCTGGTCCTTCAAGATAATATCCTGCGCTATGGTATTTCCGCTGGCTGCTTATTGGTGGACTATGCATTAAGCCCAGGCGATGACAACAACAATGATCAACCGAAACATGGTTCTGGTCTCAAAAAAGCCTACGACGATCCGCTCTTACATGCCAGCGCAGGCACTCACCACCATCATCACCACCATCACCATCACCGCCCTTATTCACAAGAACACACGGCGTCGACAACAGGGGCGAAACAAACAAACACTACGGAAGCGGGCATGGATGATCCGGAAAATTCAATGTATCCAACAATTCGGCAGTCGATCGAACTATGTTTACAGCATATCAGGTCGGATGATTGTCGTGCATCTTCTTTTTTGGCTGACTTTAAGAACGAACGTGAATGGTCCCAGACAGCATATGAATGCTTGCTCAGCAGGGAGGATTATCTTGCTCATGTAGGCGCCATGATGAAATCTTTGACAAGCTCGTTGGATATGGATGGCAGCGGCAACAACACGACGGATCATCTCTCTCCTTCAACAAATAACACCAACACCAACACCAACAACAGTAGCAACAGCAGCAGCAATGGCCTCCTGCAAGTAACACCATCTAATTTTACCACCAAACAGCGGACATTGTCGCGTGACGGTGATTCATCAGCAAATTCTATGGCACGATCTGATACCTACGAGCAACCACCAACGACGAACAATGTTTTGGATAGGGATACACTACTTTCGTGGACCATGGACAATCTCTACATCAAAAGTCGTAAAGCCGGGGAAATCTTGCTTCAACATATGCGGAACCTTGGTCTCTTTGAACGCTACGATGCATCGCCTATTCTGTTTTCGGTGGATCGCTGGACATTGATGGACGAATCGACACATGATTGTCAAACACAATGTATCTTCCCTGTGCCGTATGCGATCGACTGCTCACCTCATGTGGAAACCTTGATCAATGCAGTAGAATCGTGCCTGAATGACATTGATATCGCCATCAACGAATGTGGGATGCTACTTTTGACGCGTCGATGCTGGCCGGACCCCTTCATGTCGGAGTACACAAGTGAACGTTTGA
This sequence comes from Absidia healeyae, assembly GCA_019677225.1. Taxonomy (NCBI): domain Eukaryota; kingdom Fungi; phylum Mucoromycota; class Mucoromycetes; order Mucorales; family Cunninghamellaceae; genus Absidia; species Absidia healeyae. The sequence goes on along the minus strand of JAFHAR010001112.1, from coordinate 11,738 downwards.
TGGTGGCAATCTTGCGCTGGATTCTTTTGGAAGACGAAAAACTGACGGCTTTGTATGCAGCATTCACTCTGACAAATAACATCCAATTACCCGGCGTGAAACAGAATCGGTGGGCCCAGACCGCGCAATCGGCCCTCTTATCTCGTATGAAAGGTGGTACTAGTGGTGGAGGTGGAGGTGGTGGTGATCGGGATTATCCAGCAGGAATATACGGTGGTGGTGGTCGTTACAACAACAGCGGCGGCGGTAGCAACTACAATATTCATGGCGACAGAAACAATATTCATAGTCCACATGTTGGTAACAATGGGCGGAATAGTACCGATGGCGGCGCGGGCTCCGGAAATAAACGGCAAAACAATAACTATTTATTTGGTGCGGGTGGTGTCAGCAGTGGTGCAGGCAATGTCTATGTTACAACACGCAACGTACTCCGCGATCGTTACCTCAACACGTGGATGGCGACAATGCATGATATTGATCCGGCGGGTTATGCGACACTTCTCAATGATGCCATCGATGAAATCGTGGAATCGGTCATGGATGATACTTCTCTATCTGAACTTGGACATGCTTACACACCTCAGGATAAGGTAAGAACAAAAAATAATAATAAAAAAACTGACTGACTGACTAGTTTCTTTTGTATCACCTCTTCCTTTTTTTTATTTTTTATTTTCATGTAGAAATCGTCTACCCTGCAACATTTTGATATATTTATGGGCTATTTGGTGAAACTCAAAACATTGGGCTTGACGTTTTCGGGTCTGAACACAATTATCGAAATTCAGCTTGATAAAGCCTGTCATGATTTCGAAAGGCTGAATATTTTGAAGGTAAGAAAGAAAAAAAAAAGTGAAAAAAGTGAAGGGCGATGGTGGGATTTCATACTTACTCGATATGAATCTACTTTTTTTTTTCTATATAGGAACGAACTCCAATTGAAGTAAAAGCCTTGACGAAACTATTCTCAACAAAACCTGCAACTACCAAACCGTATGGCCCGCATCCTATTATTGTCGATTCCACTTCACCCTTCGACATTATATCAAATATGCTGTTAGAACAAGATGGAAAACTAGTTGATCGTGGCATTCAGTGGCTATCATTAGTTGTGCATCTAGGGTGAGTTTTGATTATAGGGGTGTTAAGAAGCACCACGGGGAAAGCGCGTGTATAGTAACCTTTTTTTTTTTGGACACAACAACATTAGGACTGGTATCACGGCAGTGTCTTTGGCCAAAATTGCGCGATCATTGATGGAAGCTCAAGCGTCGATTAGTACAACAGCAGAATTCATCAAACTGGTTTGGTTCCAAGTGGTCAATGGTCTCAACGTGGTGACCTCGCATGCTGTGATTATTGATATTATCGGCTACTTGAATGAAACGGCTCTGGAATCTCTCAAATCAAAAAATGAAAGCGATCCTCTCTCCGCCAAGCGTCTATTAAGGTAAGTGAAAAAAAGGATCATATGATTAAGGGACATGGTATTAGTTGATATCTAACAGGTATGTGGTGTTGATCAATCTTTTTATTTTTATTACTAGTGCCCAAACGTTTATTAGATATTCTGCTGCCTTGACTTGTTACGCGTACAACTGCCCTCTTTCCAACATCTCTGAGTTTGACATTGTGCCTTACTTTTCTGATCATAGCTCGCATTCGTAAGTGAAAACAAAATGTATGATCGACGTAACCACCATATACCTGATTACCTTCTTTACTATAGTCACAGCAAACAGTCCCTTCATATCGAACGAACACCACCTATGCAAGTAGATGACAAGACCTCTATCATCCGGTGCATGCTTCTGTATTTGCAGATGGATCAACTCAATGTCCGGGAAATCGTGATAAAAATGTTTTATGCTTTGATCAACTGGGGTGCTGGTATTAGCAACAAGTCTGATTTTATATCAAAATGTATTCCAAGCCTAATTCCAACGTAAGTCACTCTTGAAAAAAAAAAGTGCATCACGTATCTTGATGAATACCTGGCAAGTTTATTTATTTTTTATATATATTATCATACTAGGATCTGGGAACTTTTACCTCCTTCTCATGACGATATTAGCGACATTAATCTTAACCTCCTCATGAAATTGATGAATACGGACGTCTTGACTTTCCATGCTTGCGTTTATAAGGTGATGGAAGATACGAATTGGGAAATAAGGTATCAAGGTCTCGACAGTCTTCATGGTCTTTTTACGAAAATGGATGTGGCGTTCCAGACGAAATGGCTTTCTTTATTATCTCATTTGGGTCCTGTTTTCAGTACCTTTGTATCATGTCTTTGGGATAAAGAGGTAAGAGGACGTTGAACTTGTACAAAAAAGGGGGGAGAGGGGTGATGATGACAAACTAGCAAAAAAAAAAAAACAAAAAAACTAATCATGTTTATATATATATATTATAGGAAAATGTCAGATCAAAGGCTTTGGCTCTTATTCGCACTATCGGCATGTTACACTTACGATCAGCTTTTCGATGTTGGGAAGCTTACTTTTTGACAGCAACGGACCGCCAACGAAGACCTCTTGTGAACCTTATGATCCAACTCAACTCTATGTTCCCCGATTGGCAGGTACTACAATGGGAATCTTTACTGGAAGCTCTGGAAGCCAAATTACCACCTTCAGCGACATCAAGGGACATTTTGGACGAATACGCACGACCTTCGATGGATATGACCTTATTATCATCAACAGTTACCGACGATGGATCGAAAGACAAACAGCAACAAGACGACAGTAAATCAAAAAAGAATGCGCCAGCGGACCGAAAACAAAAATCAGCACTCAAACCGACAGGCGACAGCAACTACACGATTTTGGAGGATAATGGCGATGTTGACGGTGATATACATGAACAACTGGAATCGAAGAATACCAAGGTTTTGATGATGACACTGGCGCTCCAAATGCTCAGTAACCATTTGAGCATCGATTTGGTACAAATATCTCGGCTGAAACTCTTACTGGTGGTACATATGGGCTTTCAAAACTGTCAACGATACAATGCTTCTGGGGAATGGATTGTCGATTTTGGTATTATGCATGTCCAACCTGACGATCCGATGTCGTCTGCGATGCTAACAAGTTGTACACGTGGTCTCAAGAAGGTGATGGATAGCTTCTCTCCTCTTCCAGCTGAAACTGTGGCAACAATGGCACCCGATGTTCTCGAGCGAAACAAGTTGAAACTGGCGGAAAACAGTAGTCCTGGTGTGCATTTTATTGATGTGGCTCTGAAACTCTTCAATTCTGGTGTGGATTTGGCAACATTGAATCATATTATTATCAAGTCTTGGTTGGAGATCATACTGATTGTTGTATACAAGGTAAAAGAAAAAGAAAACCAAGG
>JAFHAR010001107.1:12670-23607 GCA_019677225.1 Absidia healeyae | reverse complement strand
CGGACACTTTTTTTTTTTTTTTTATGTTGATGGTTAGCGAATCGATCCAAACAAGATATTTATTCCGGCATATCACGTTGACGACAAAACTGGAATGGAGCTCTACGAACGACTAAAAAATTTGACACAGTGGGAAAACAACAACAGCGCTATGAAAAACGAATTCCATGGACTCAGGAATGATAATACTGGTGACACTCATCTTCCACCTTCGCATCTTGTTACGCGTGTGACCATGTATCCGGACCAAAAACCCTTTCTAGAACCGTGGCAATTTGCAATGATTGTAATTGGTGTGGTTATTATTACAAGTATAGTGATTGTGATAGCCGTTCAGTGCCACCTGTGCCATTTGGGACGAAAACGACGACGTGACCGACGACAACGGCAACGGCGAAGACGACGACAGCGGCAGCAACATCAACAACAGCAACAGTTTTCTGGTTCCATGGATGGTAATCACAGGACATCCTACTTTATTGGTGATGATGAATATGATGACGAATACGAGGATGACGAGAATGATAACGAAGCTCAAGAATCGTTTTGGCTTCAGCTCATCTCGGCGGCGACGGCGGAGGACGATTACACTCATCACCATGACAGTCAAGACCATCGTGAACAAGACCTCCACCACCATCAGCGCCAAGAAAAGAAGAGACGATATCGATTACATCCTTCTGTTTTGGACTCAATACCAACTAGGGAATGGAATGGCACCAAAACCGATGCGGACCAATGTGTTATCTGTTTGGAATCTTTTTCGCAGGGTGACACTTTACGGACACTACCCTGTGAGCATGAATATCATCGCGATTGTATAGGTAAGGGTGGGAGGCATGGTCAAAAATTGCGTCTATATGATATTAACTTGAATGGGTTGGTGAATATATTTTTTTAATGAAATAGATGTCTGGCTTACCAAGAAAAATGCATGCTGCCCTTTGTGTCTCCAACTCGCCGTGTCTCTACCAAGCATACCGGAAGCAGCACACATGCGTGATCATCGTCAAGACTCATCAGCACCTAACCATTCATCGGATCAACATGATGAAAGGATTGCGCAGAATGAACGTGACTCCACCACTAATCAAGAAGGTCTGACTGTGCAGCGACAACATTCTTCCACCAATTCATCTTTACGACACACATGGTTTGCATCTCAGACAACAATAGCGTCATCATCTTCTTTATCAACAACAGCAACGCAGGACCCACATGAATGATCTACATAGTGATGCTTTTGTTTATTAGTTAGAACCTTAGTGTAGTTTATACTTTGACTTGAATTAGATACATTTACTCTATTTGAAAAACAATAAGATATAATGAATGCTTTTTTTGATTACTGACTTGATGTATATTTGATGTATATTTGATGTATATTTGATGTATATTTGATGTGTATTTGATGTATATTTGATGTATATTTGATGTGTATTTGATGTGTATTTGATGTGTATTTGATGTGTATTTGATGTGTATTTGATGTGTATTTGATGTGTAGTTGATAGGTATTGATGGGGTGAATTGAATGATGCTACATTATAATAGGTAGACAAAGATGGCTGTGTGAAGAGAACGGTACGATGGGCATGATAGTTAAGAAGGAATGGGTGTAGATTTCAGTGATGGTCCTACATAAAGAAGCAAAGGAGAGGATGTGATGAAGTAAAAAGACGGTACACTGTAAAAGATATAAAAAAAATACAAATAAAGAGACATTGATTGTAAGCATAACGATAACATGGTTTTTATTTTCAACTGATGTAAATTACTAAAAATAATAATAATAATAATAATAAAAATAAAAAGGTAACCAAAGTTGGATAATAAAATAAAATAAAAGGGTATGGGTGACTAAATAACTACCTAACTAACTAGCAGGGGCTTTTTCAGGAATGAGAAAGAGATTGTTCAGTTCTTCTTCGGTAAAGGCAGGCTTGCCATCAGGATTTGCGTGGGCCAGATGCAAGTTCATCATTTTTGGGAAGATACGACCATGTTGTGAGGCTTCACCTTGAATAAATTCATAACCCCAATTTGTCAAATTTCCAGGTGTCATTTCCAGAGCATTGATGCGATCTATATAAAAATAACAATAATAATAATAATAAATCATATCAGCTATGACTTCAATACCATCCTCTTTTTTTTTTCAATGACTTACCATTTCGTAGAAGATTCACAGCATCGCTCAAGATAGCACGTCCCATGGTGTAAGGTAATCGAAGCCCAGTGACCTTGGAGCGTTCCACCATCGCGCCAGCATAGAGTTCAACCTTGTCGGGCGTTCCATAGAGTTCCTTCAAAGCCGTTTGTACTTCCACCTTGTCGCTAAAATCTTCAAATGTTTGTAGAGGCATCAGTTTGAGGAATTTGCGGAATTCGTTAAAGTAACAACAACGAAGTGAGCGCGCCTGCATAATACCCGCAATTTCAATTGGTGCCAATGCGGAAGGAGTAGCCAGCCCATTTCTATTTTCAGAAGAAAAAAAGGAGAGGTGTCGTGAGTTGAAAATACGGTCAGCCAAAAGAGATAATACCCATATACAACTTACCCTAAATCTGATGCTACTTGAGTATATCCACTTCGTAATAGTTTTGCCAAATCAGCGTCAGTGAAAGAGCCAGACTTGAGGTCACGGTGAGCGCCAGCCAACGGTAACCCTTTTGCTAGTTCTTCTTCAGATGCGTGGACAAAGTTTTCGTTGAAGGCAGGAAGCAAGGCATCAAACACACCCTGGTCGGTACCAGCGGGATCACCATCACCCTTATTGTTGTTGTCTGATTGCCGTTGTTGCACAGAGGGGTTTGAGTCGGGAGAGCTTGCAGAGGCAGGTGAAGGAGTGGAGTGTTCCATTTGATATCGTAGTTGCGGTCCCAATGTAGCCATAACGCTGGTTAACCAATCTTCATCTTGTTTGCCAATAGCTGCATGCCATCGGTATATAATATTGAATTCGATAGACACTTGATTTCCATAAATAGGGTAAGATGGTTTTGCAAAAGGATCCAGAATAAAGTCAGAGTTTTGAGAAGTTCCCAAAATCGTACGAATGTAATCGTGGATAATCACATTGGTAAAGCTACATAAAAAAAAAAAGAGTTGTTCAGTACAATACATAGATGGATATTTGATTTGTGCAATTGATTTTTATATTCTTACCATCCAGTGTTGACCAGTCGAGCAGTTTGGAAAAGTTCTTCATCCAGAGCTTGTTCAGTAGCCAAAGTCTTTCCAGGACCATAGGAGAAGCGACCATTTTCATTGATTTCCAACAGTTTCTTGGCAATATAATTGTGATTACGAGAAAATAATACCAATAAGGCGGCAACACCTATATATAAAAAGAAAAGAAAAGATAGAATCAGTCAAAAGGAGTTTGTCGTGCCGAATAATGACTAGAATAAAAAAGTACTCGTGGCAATCCTCTGTTTCGTGTTACCTGGTGGTTGAATTACAAGCCGCTTGTCAAACCATTGATCATTCCCGAGAAGCCCATCCTTCATTTGACGAACAGATTCTTGATCTTTCCTATTGTATCCATACAAAGACGATCTACCCCACATGTTGTTTGTTTATAAAAAGTCAATATGCATTTTTTTTTCATAATCGAAAAGGAGAATAATCACTTACAAATCCAAATAGCTTGTTGTCAAATTGCGGCTCGGGTCCTTTCGGTCAGAATAGAAGATATCATGAGTAATAATGATCGCCAGATAGAATAAAAACATGTTAATGCCACCTTTGTGAGGAGTGAATTGACCTTCAGGACGCTTCAAAAGTCGTTCAAAAACAATATGAGGAGGAGGGAGATTTTCATTCGTGGGAGACACGGAACGTACGGTACGGACATAATTGCTACCAGCTTTGCCCTAGTAATAAAATAAAAACAAATGTAAGCATTATACGTTGATAATGCTAAAAAAAATACTTACCACATCAGGGAAACAGATACTATTGTTGCTACCATCAGGTGTACGGAATTGTTGTCCCACATAGTTGATGAAAGGTTTCTTGAAATCGTCCTACCAAAAAAGAAAAAACGGTCAGTATAAAGCAAAAAAAGACATTTTTGAAGTTGTTCGTGATAGCATCCTCCAGTCTCTCACCGCATTTTGACTTACTTCGTATACTTGGATCAAAGGTTGAGTGATTTCATTTGCCAAATCTTGTTGATCAGGGCCCAAATTTCCCAGAATAAGCATCACCGCTTCAAAGGTATTTGTGCGATCATTGATGAGAGCGTTTTCACCTAATAGCCTAAAAGTGCATAATATAAGAAGCAAAACAAACAAAAAACAAGAAACAAAAAACAAAAAACATGGCGTTATATAAAACACCAATCATCACCCCTTGTAAATATATATATTTGTTTATACGCCTTACCTTTCAACAATACCACGCATCAAAACACGCTTTTGTGAGAAGGGCAGACCAAGAGCATCTTTTATAGCATTTGTCCGTTGAGAAGATATACCAAATATGTGTTCCAGATTCTTGACCAGAGCTTGAGAAACCCATTCGTGTCCTGTTGGTTGACTTGAGTAAGTGGGATCCAGAGCACTTTTAAAGAAAGACCTTTTCTTCTTGCCGTCCTTGTCGCTTTTGCCTTGAGTTGTGTGAATCACCAGTTCCTTGAGTGTGTTTATAAGTCCATGTACACCAGATTCATCTTCAATTGCCAGAAGTTGAGAGTACACTTTTCTGTGTTCTTGATCATTCAACAATGATTTGCCTGATTGCTATATAAAAAAAAAAAGGAAGTAGATCCTTTTAGATCCGCAATATTCTCTTTTCTTTTCTGACTTACGGCTGTTGAAGACATGATGGAGGCTCCGTTAGTGACGAGAATTTTGATAAAGTTTTTAAGGGGAAAGAGGACGGGAGAGATATTCGAACGAAAAAAGAAAAATAATAGGCTTTATATCAATCTGTCGGGAGCGGCGTTTGAAAAATCAGATTTACCATTCTGGTGACACAAAAAAAGCAAAAATTAAAAAAAAACTGCCCCCTCCTCAAAGAATGAAGAATAAGAATATTGCCTGAACCAAGAAAATGAACAGTATGAGATCCAGAAGAAGAAGAAAACATTCTAATCAATGCACTTGAACAAATGACCGAAATATTATATCTATTCAATAGTCATTCCGTATTTGATATCGTGGTAAGGAAAGGCATTTTTGACTTTTTTCTTCTTCTATAACATCAGCCAATCGGGAAGGTTGATTTCTTTTCACCCACATCAGTCCAGTACAACGCTCAGTCCTAAGCCTGTGCTTAAGAAAGAGTATTAGGTACCACTTCGTGAAACGTTCGCTATGTATGCGATGATGATCACGTTTCTGCACGGACGCATGAATGCAAATGGCTTTGCTTTTGTAATTACGTAGCAAGGCTAAAAGGAAAATCGTATGCTTTTTTTATTTCTACATTTTAAATTGATGACCAATAGACGGACTATACTTATTACATATTTGTTGCTGTTTTTATAAAAAAAAAAGTGATGATACCTTATTTAAAAATTACACAATTGTAATTGTGCCTGAAAAAAGTATACTCTTTAGTATGGGTTTAAACTCCGTTTCATCGTAAAAATATGCCAGGGCCACGTAAGTAAGGGTGTGCCGTCTAGCCAATGGTATGTATGTTGAGCACTACATATTTTAGTTTTTTCTTGCACCAACCTATGATACAAAAAACAAAATTGTATTAAACTAACAACATTTAAACATCATGGTACTAACCCAAGAAATACCATGATCAAAAGTCGTTCCTGGTAACGTGACAGTCCAATCTGACTATCATTATTACACTACTTCCAACCGTTGTTTATTTATCCAAGTCCCACAAATATTTCCAATATCATACACACATATACACAGAAAACAACATAATAAAAGACAACATATGATAATAAAAGACAACGTAATAAAAGACAACGTAATAAAAGACAACGTAATAAAAGACAACGTAATAAAAGACAATATAAAAAAAGACAACATAATAGAAAATACTATGATAAAAACATTTTTTTTATTGAGGCTTCACAGAAAAATAATATAATAACATTTGTTCAAATCCACTAATCTAACTACTGTAGTTCCTTTTTGTCGTCTTCAGTCCATTCCTGGTTGAGATGATCACCATCCAAAGGTCCTTCGCTATCACCATGGATGCTGCGCCATTTCCTGCAAAATCTAAAAAAAGAGTGCGTAGGACATTCATTCCCGTTCTTCCCCCCACCCCTCTCTCTAATTCTACTGTTCATCCTATTTCCCATATATTGTTTTTACCTTTCCAGGTCTGCATTGGCATTTTTCCAAGTAACCAGAGCCAACAACGTATATGGTTTAAGGCCATCTAAAAAAAAAGTGGTAATATCAAATAAATATGAATTGTATATGTAATCAATGGATAATGGCGACTTTATTGAAATGATGTAAAATATAAAGACAAATAAATACAACTATCTAATAGGGAAGGGGAGAGAGGAAGTGTAATTCTATTGACTAGTATTTGATTTCAAAAAATTGTCCCAATCTTCCCAGATAACACTGTTCGGCATATTGTATAAAGGAACTTCAGATGAGAGGCAAGTGGTCATGTCAAAGGATTGATGCTGTTGAGGAGGCAGATACCGTAATTGGTGATTTATGTACTGTTGTTCCCAAGTTTGGTGTTGAAGAGGGTCCGGTGGGAATGCATTAGGTGTAGTCGTTTCTGTTGAGTTCCATGAGTCGAGATCCATGTCAACTTCTTGCTGTCGTTGTTGCTGCTGTTGTTGCTGCTGTTGCTCTTGCTGTTGCTGACGTTGGTGCTGGTGTTGGAGTTCCATGTACTGCTCCTGTAATTGGAATGATTGTAGCGGATCCAAGTTTAAATGTGCTGATGGTGTTTGCGGTGGCTGGTTTTGAGGATGGTAAGACAGCGACGTCTCGCCAGCAGGTAGACTAACGGTTTCCATAGGCGACGATGTTGGTGACGAGGATGAAGATGGTAAAGATGCTGAGGCCCTAGGGAATGATGATAAAAACATATCTTCAGGCCGTGTGCTAATATAGTACCGTAGATGTGGTGGAAGTGGTGCTATTCGTCCGTCGTCATCAATTGTTGGTGAAGTGAATTCCGATCTGGCGTGTTTTGTTGCGTGTCGATCATCTTCGTTCAAATCATCACCAGTGATTCCCTTTGTTCCATCCTCATGTTGTTTATCCAATGTTGGAGTTATTTCTTTGTGAGGATGGGGTGCTGCCGAGTTGGCACGTTTTCGTCGTCGTTGATGCTGTATTGTTCCATACGTGTCGTCTAATGTTGTTTCACTTTCATCCAAGCTAACAGAGAAGCAAGCTGCAATGGACTCTAGAATTATAGCAATTCGTGTTGAGGATAGACATTGATCGCGCCGAATGACTTGAGAGCATCGTAAAAGATTCTTCGCCCCTTGATCAGCTACATACGAGTTGCTTCCCTTGGCGTTATGCAAAAAGATGAGAGCCGCCTGAAAGATAGAACTACGAAAAAAAAAAAGAACCCGTTGAGAAATTGTTGTGGATTTTCAGTATGTACTTTTTTTCAACTTTACTATATAGATATTGTCCAGGGAATACATGATAGCGTAAATACATCCATATTTTCGGTCGCCAATAAGATGTTGTTTGCTGCCACGGTACATGCACTGAGCGCCTTGAATGCGAAAATCACATCATTTGGGTCTTGGTTGGTAATAAATGGTCGATAGAGCAGTAGCAACACACAATTGTAAGATAGGAATAAAATAGCTGTAAGATAAAAAAAAAATGATGAGACAAATGACCTGTCCTATACATGTTGTCTACAGTACATACCTGAGTTCGCCGACTGTTGCTTCAAATCACCCACATCATATAACATTTCAGAAGGCAGACTAAGCTTCCATTTCTTCAAGCGTTGGTCCAGCAGATGCACCAATGATTTAGTTCGACGGCCAGCGCGCATAGATCTTGGAGAGTGAAGCCCACTAAGAACTTGACCAAATATTTGACCCAAGCAAACAGAGTAGTGGAATTGAGCATATATTGGTGTTTTCTTTTTCAAATCGGAATCAGCCTGTAAGATCAAGTCAGGAACAAACGGCCGTTCAGAGAAGTCTTTGGGATGACATGACTCCACTTCGTACAGTGATGGTAGTTCCGTATCGAATTCTTGATCAATAATGCAAGTAGGTCGTCCCAGTTCAGCTGCTACCTAAGCGTTGGTAAACATCAAAATGTTGGTGACATGTTCAATATTCTTTTTTTTTCTCGTTCTTACCCATCGGTCCATCAAATAAGTAACATACCAAATACGCCGTCGTAATTCCATTTCCGATTCGGGCATATGCCATCCAGAAGAGCTACGATGAAGTCCAAGATCTTGTGCCTAAAAAAAAAAAACGATGTTTAAATTCTATCCGTTTATTTTTCGTTCTAATTGATCCTTCACTCACCATCCGTATTGCCATTCCAGTTTTAAACCAATAGCTAGTATCGTCAGAATCGCTTGCTGGTGGCTCCACAAACAGGGTCAGGAGGATTAGAGTCTGCACCGAGCTGATACGAGACCGTTTGTAAATCAAATCGAATAAACCCAGCGCCTTGTCTTGTAAAGCACACCCCATTTCAAAGAGTTGGTCATCCGTCAGTTCCAATATGCAAGCAGGTAACGTCGACCGTTCAAAGATGGAAAGCGTTCGGACACTGATGGCACATACAGCACACAAAAGGTATTCATCGCAAGGACTAGGGTCATGATAGTAATATTGTTCCAAGAATGACAATTTGTTGACAATGGGACATAATGGATGGTATTTTGTAAAATATCTATAAGAAAAAAAAATCATAAAAGAGTGTGGGTGATCCACTCTATTTTATTTTATTTTGGAGTAGAGGGAAAGGGAAGGGGATGACTTACGTTTCAACCAGAATATCAAGTCTGTCTTGATTGATGTAAGGAACGGTGGCAGTAAACACAGAAGTACGGTTGAGATAGCCTTGAGGAGGGGTTTTGAGAGCTTCTGACTTGATCAAAATATGTTCTTCTTCATCATCGTTTACCTTTTGTACAAACCAGGATGGTAATTCTCGGATTCGATGTCGTTTGTTGGAGCTGAAGAGGCCTTGATGTAGTAAATGGACGCCAGAGCTCATACCGATATATCGTGTCCGTTCATAATCCGCAATCGTGATTTTGTCCAATTTGGTGGTAATTTCGTTGGTCGCATCGATGATGTCGTTGTAGCACAGATTGTCTTGAATATCTTCAATGAGCCACGGGTCATAAGTGTCGTCTTTTTCCTTTCCCTTATTACGAGTCGATGGCGATGATGATACTGTTTGTTGTTTTGATGATGATGATCGTGTTGTTGCTGCTTCGGCCACCGACTTCGGCGCTGACTCCGACGGTAGGTTGTCTGTTGATACTGTCGGGTGTTGAGAATTGGATGACATTACTGCGGTAGCGTAGTTTCCCGTTGTTCCGTTTGTTGTCCCTTTCAAGCCACCGTGATTATTGTTCTCATGGATGCTGCTGCTACTGCTGCTATGGCCACTGTTGTTGCTGTCACTGCTGACACTATTGCTTCTGCGAATGCTGGTTTCTGTACAGTTTAAAGTCGTCAAATCCCCTTCGTTTTGTGAATAATAATCCATATACTCGGATGATGTTGATGCGTTGCTTCTATCGGCTGATTCGTCTTGAGACTGAGTTGCTGCATTTGTCGTTTTTTCTTTTGTCATTGTCGCCAGTAAAGATTCCATGCGTTTCAGTCGACTTTCTAATGCTTCCACATAACCACTCTTTTTCGTAAACCTAATTATTATTATTTTGAAAAAAAAAGGTATAAAAAGGTATGGGATAAAGAAGAGGAATATATAACAATACATGAATGAATCCTTTTTTTTCGTTTACCCAGTAGCAGGACCCCTTTTCTTTTGTTCCACCAAGAAGTTACATTCGATGTTGGCACCAGCACAGCTTGTACAAGGTTTGTTGATGTCCGCATCGCAACGAGTCTTCTTCTTTCGGCAAAGGTCACAACTTCGTTTGGCTCGTGTACGTTTCGTTCGTGGGATTGGTAAAGTAGGACGAGTATCATAGTTCATCCCCGGTCGAATATCAGGTATACCTGTATGGGATCCATTGTAATTCATAATACGGATTGTTATTAAAAAAGGAAAAAAAAGTAAGAAGCGGAGAAAGAGAAATTTCAGACAGCAAGGATAAAAAAGAAAAGAAAAGAAAAAAGACATTCAAACACCGACCCGGGTCAATTCATATTCTGTATCTATTGATAATATACAAAGACAAGACAAGCAGAAATTGCATTTCCCTTGGGTGGAGAAAAGCGAGACCCAGTTTGTGGGCCAAAAAGCCCATTTTTTGGAATTTTTTAATAACCTGATCTTAACCAATTCCCTTGAGGATGTCTTTAATAATCAGTTTGTGGGGCAATTAAATTAAAAAAAAAGGGTCGGATAGAACAATTACTTTGCTGTGTCAATAATATCAGGGGATAAACCTTTTGATTTAAACGAAAGGAGAAGGTGACCAAGCACGAGTCATTTTTTAAGGAGAGTTTGTATTATGGATGGACAAGGAAAGCACTGGACGCATGATTACTAGTACATTATCTCTGTTTATGTATGTAGGCGTTTCCTTTTTTTTCTCAACCCCCCTCCTTGGTTGCATGTTATAAAAGCCCATTTTACGAACTTATCTTGCCTTCTTTCGGTAATTCTGCTTTCTTCCGCTTCTTCTCTTTTTTGTGTTATTTTTCTTCCATGGTATTAACAAATCATTGTTCCCTCTTTCAGATCCCTCTTTGCCAGCACATCATCCAATTGGCTTAAAAAAGAGGATCCCCCATCCTTTAGATCAATAATGAGCCAATAACTTCGTTATCTATATGGTCAAT
>JAFHAR010001092.1:12612-23112 GCA_019677225.1 Absidia healeyae | reverse complement strand
AAAAAAAAAAAAGAATCAATCAATAGCCTGCTCCCATCTACTCATGATAAATTTTACCTTCTTGTGGGCTAAACCAATCCAATTGTACGGTTTCCTTTCCATCAGCAGAGGCCTTGACAGTTTCACGGTGTTGTTCATCCAAGGTCTGGTGCAAGACGGTCAAGAAGAAGAGTGTATTGTATCGTTTCTTTTCAAAGGCAGGAGTGATCCAATTGGCAAAAGGAATCAGGCGGTCCACAGCAGGTTGGAGTTTATAGAGTTCACACATGTGTTTGAATTGAGAAGCGTCGTCATGGACGCGGTGTCGCCAAACCTCGGTATCTAATTCAGGTACCGTATGTGCTGGAGGAGTTGTTAAAAGTAAGCCCGATTCTTCAAAGGTTTCACGAATAGCGCAAATTTTGTGAGTCAGCCTAAATACATAATAATAATAAAAGAAGCATCGAGTTCAGCGTGTGTATGTGTGTGTTTTGCCACCATAATGTATATCAATAATGCCGTATACGTACATGTTTTCCTTGGACGAGATGAGGTTCGATAAACTGTTCTTCCACTTGGCTTCGTTGTCTTGTTCATCAGCTATTCCACCAGGAAATACATGAGCGTGTACGAAACTACTCTTGCCATTCCTAAATATAATATATTCCAAACAAAAAAAGAAGAAGAAGCAAAATGTCAGTGTCATGGAGAGATTTCCTTTTCAGTGGTTGGTGCCTTACCGTTTCATCATAAGTACACGATAATCGCATTTCCCTTGTTGTTGAGCATTGGTTGGCACAGGAGCAGCTACAATAAGACTATAAAGAAGAAGAGTAAAGAGTCAGTAACCAAAAAAAAGAGAGAGAGACATAGACTTGGTAGACATTTTCATTAATTTCTTACGTTGCAGAGGGACGGATAGGTAGTTTGGTTGAAGTTGACATAAGTCTTGAGGTTGCTATAGAAAAAACAGTAAGAATGGGGGGAAGAGAAAGAAAGAAAATAAAAAAAGGGGTGTGTTTTTTATTATTAATGTGAATTACCCACAGGGAGAAGATGTAAGGTTTTATTCATCAAGCGTAGGAATAAAAAAAAAGACAAAGAAAAAGTATAGAAAGGAAGAAAAAAAAAAGTGTGGGGAAAGATTGGCAGCTGAAAAACAAAAAAAATCACACGGTCATTTCAAATCCCGCCCTGCGAGTTTTTTTTTGGTAAGGAACATTCATATTCAGGGGTCGAGAGTTTGGAGTGAGCTTCCAGGTACCTCAAAGTCCATATGTGGAAAAAGGAAATACATCAAAAATATTCTAGCTACTATGATATCTTGATTGAAAAACCTGTAGAATGGTCTCTACAGTGTCGTATAGCTCCATTTTCACATTTTTCGCCTCCAGCGCCCCAGGTACCGCCTTATCCACCCAAGGTTGATTAATATAAAACATGATCCCAGGCTTGCTACACATTTTATATTAGTCACCCAAGACTGTGGCATCAATACATAGCGAGTTACAGCCACATTTTCAAAATTGAAAAAAATTGAAAAAATGCAAAGGGGGTGCCCTCTGTCAAGAATTTCAGGGCTTAAATCCCCAGCTAAAAAAATAAATTTTGGCTGTGAAAATCGAAAAACAAAAAAAAAATCGAAAACATCGAATTTTTCTTTTTTGCACCAAAACCATAGTAAATGATGTTAAAGGCCTCTAGACCTCTTTTACATCCTATTTGAACCGAATGGGCGCCATTTTTACTAGTAAAAACGTGTAAAATGGTCTCTATAGCGCTGTAGGACCCTATTTTCATGTTTTTCACCTCTAGCTCGTCCACTACGCATCCGCTGCTCGTGGTCATTTAATATAAATTGTAGCCCTAGCATAGGCGCACATTCAATGTAGTTGGCCCGACACTCAATCGCCCAAGCTGCAGGCGGTACAGGCGTACCTTTATTTTGCCCCCGTCGGCGATTCAAATCCATGTCCAGGTGACAATTGACTGTTTTTTACGATTTCCAAGGAATTAAAAATCACAAAAAAAAACAAAAAAAAACATCTTTTCTCTTCACTGAACGTTGGCATTTGAACATTGCCACTAGTAAGTCCGTTACACTTTTGGATACCTGGTGCGATTTGGCTCGTAGGCCCGCGATTTGATTCCGTCAGTATCAAAATCATACAATGGAACCCAGCTGTCTTAATATTGATGATAATCATTGTCATCAGTAGCTAAGAGAACTAGAACTGTAGTTTAGTTATGTATATTTATTTTACAATAAAATCTCTTCTTTTTTTTCTGACTCTCTCTGTCTCTTTTTTTTTTTGGCTCTCTTTCTTTTTGGCTCTCCTTTTTTTTTCGGTCTACATCACTCCTGCATCTTATGATACTGTGGCGAAGGGGTACGACGAACGGTGACAGATTACGCTTGGCATTGTGGATTATAGGAACGACGCTTATGGGATACACATTGGATAGTTTTGGAAGATTATCAGTACATTTGACGACGTGACGAAAGACGATTGATCTATGGAAACTGGTTTGCTACGATGACTGGTAAAACAAACAAAAAACATTTATCGTGTATAGTGTCAATGACATGATTCTCTTTTGATTTTTTAGTTGGGAATCCAATGGACTTTACAAACTATAAAGCTATGGATGTCTTTGGTGGAGGCTTTCGTCTACAGCACACACGTCAAGAATATCACATATTGGAGGGGATGTTCTGGGGTGCGGTGCCGGCATGACTGGCTAGTGTCGGGGTTTATTCAAACATAGGGCTCATCTGGCTTGGTTCCATCACAATTCCATCCCTCTTGATCCATTTGGTTCCAAAACTTGATGCTGGCACTAGGTTCTCTTTGACGTGGTATGGTAGCACTTGGATCAATGCACCGGACCTATGGTAGATTATTATTGTTATTATTATTAGAATTAGATTTCTTATTATTTTTATTCGTACTAGTGGCAAGCGGTATTGATTGTAGTTGTATATTGATGAATTATTATTTATTGACTTGTTTTACTTAATAAACGCTCTGCGGTACATTGGGGCTTCTGAAATTTTACATTTTATCTTGGGCTACTCAATGCTTCTTGGGAAAGTGATGGCGATGGAAAAGAATAGGTGTTGTGTAGGGTATGTAGTAAAAAAAGGGGGGGAGGTAGATGCTGGTATTGGCGGGTTAGAGTGGAAAATTGGTTACACTCTAAGCTCACTGGAAGGGACAAGGGAACGGTTGCTGCATTCAGGTGAATGGATGAAGAAGAGGACGACTGGTATGATAAAGGGGATAAAGTACTAGGGATGAGGCGTCCTGACACCTTTTGCTGTAGAGACATTTATTTATTTTTTATATAAAATAGATAGGGTTCGAACATAGATGAGAGAAAAGAATGGTAGTACAATAAACCATCTGACATTTAAAAACGCACGATTGGTTATCGATTGTTTGTTTATTTAAAGACAACAATAAGAAAGCAAACATTGAAAGGCACAATTGTTTGTTGATCATTTCGTTGTCCTTGGTTTATAAATATCGATTTTCCTTTGTGATAAATGGAAATGACGACCCTGACTTTTCAAGTCATTAAGGGAACAGGTGGTACCTTTTTCTCGTGTATCCCTCATGATGAAAAAACCGGGTAGAGATGGATCAGAAAGCGGAGTTTTAAATGACAAAAATTTTCATTCTTTAAATGTTTGCCTCTTTTTTTTTTTCTTCTCTTTTTTCTTTTCCTTCTTAACAAAACATGGCAACATCTAAACTTCCTTTGGATCAAGATCAACCCAACTATCTTGCAACAAAGTCACAAACAGAATCGGTAATCTCGTTGGACGAAAGCATTAAACCATTCCGAAAATCGGTGTATCTGTCTTCCACCGTAGCTGCGTTTGGTGGTGCTCTCTGTGGATATGACACTGGCTGTATTTCTTCTATTCTGTAAGTGATCCTCCCCCCATATCTATGATATACAAAAAAAAAAAGTAGCTAATTGTTATACCTTTTTTTTAGTGCCATGGAAATATTCAAAGCCAAGTTCTTTACTGAAGAAACCTATATTTATCTTCAAGGTTTGCTGTTGGCCTTTTATTTAATGACAGCTTCGTTGGGTGCTTTCTTCTCTGGTTACTTTTGTGGTAAGTGCTTATATAAAAAAATAGAGCGGTGGGGGGGATCACAAAAGGGTACTAATTATGATGGATGACTGTTATTAGATCGATTCAGTCGCAAGTATTCTATTGCTGGGTCAAGTGCGATCTTTTGCATTGGGGTGCTTTTTCAGATCATCGGATATAATTTTGCCTTACTATGCGCTGGTCGTCTTGTTACTGGGTTTGGTGCTGGTATCTTAGCATCAGCCATTCCGCTGTAAGTAGATATGCATTATACATTTATATTGTAACTCTTATTGACCCTCTATCTCTCTCATTTTATTTTTATTTTTATAGATACCATTCTGAAATTAGTCCACCTGATATCCGCGGCCGACTTATCAGTCTGTTTACTCTGATGAGCTCATTTGGACAAGTGGTTGGCTATTTTGTGACGTTTGGTACTAATAGTTTGGATTCGGACTGGTCGTGGCGTGCTCCCTGGATGATCCAGCTATTCTGTGGTGCCATTTTTGGTGTTTATTCCCTCACACTTCCTTTCACTCCTCGATGGCTTTTGGATATGGGTCGCAAAGACGAAGCGTTATCGGTGTTGGCTGAACTGAATGAACTTTCCAAGGATCATTCTTTGGTACAAAAGGAATACGAGGAAATCAGCAGCGAAATCGAATTCGAACAATCTCTGGGTAAACGCACCTACAAGGAACTCTTTGTTGGCACCAATCTCAGACGCACCATGATCGCCTTTTTTATCTCCATCTCAACATCGTTTACTGGTAGTGTCGCCATCTGGTACTATGCTCCTCAAATTCTCGCAAATGCCGGTCTCAGTGATGTGTCCTCCTCCATTGCTGCCAGTGGCGCGTCGGGTATCTTATCTTTGATTGCGGCGGCTTTGTCTTTACAATTTTTGATTGATCGGATCGGTCGGGTGCCTGTCTTTCAACTCGGTGCTGCTTCTATGGGCATTTCTATGTTTGTTGTCGGGGCTATGTTTGCTCGCTATGCTATTGTGGATGTCGATACTGGCAACGTGATTGTCACCAATCCCAATGCCCGGAATACCATCATCGCCTTTGTTTACATCTTCACTGCCTCCTTTGCCTTTAGCTATGGTATGGCCTCCTATGTGTATCCTGCTGAGGTAAGTTGAAAAAATAAGAATCACATTTATCTGTTTTGACCTTAGGTAACTGATTTTTCTATTATTTTTATTA
Organism: Absidia healeyae; assembly: GCA_019677225.1. Lineage (NCBI taxonomy): Eukaryota > Fungi > Mucoromycota > Mucoromycetes > Mucorales > Cunninghamellaceae > Absidia > Absidia healeyae. The sequence goes on along the minus strand of JAFHAR010001092.1, from coordinate 17,808 downwards.
TATATAGATATTCAATATGCGTTGTCGTGCAAAAGGTCTTGCGCTTACCTATGGATTGAACTGGGGCTTTTCCATTCTGATTACTTACTGTGTCCCGCTATTTATGGCGTCTTCTGTCTCTGGTGTTTACTTTTTCTTTGGTGCTTGTTGTGTGGTTTGCTTGATTGGTGTCAGTTTCATCCCAGAAACGAAAGGCCGAACTTTGGAAGATATGGAAATTCTCTTTGGTGCCAAAAAACAAGAAATTGAACCTCAAGTCTAAGTATTGTACCGAAAAACAAAAAACAAAAAAAAACCATATTTATTATACTTTATATATACTCATCATTTATAGACTAATAGGAATAAAAAGCATACCCGCGACTGTTGTTGTGGTGATATCATTGACTCAAAGGGGTGCCTCAATTGAATTGCTTTTATGTATTCTTTTGTTGCTGAGATTATACTCTTATTAGCTGACCAGGATAATACCTGCGTAGCGATTGAGCGAATGATATAGTTCGGTTTTTGGTGGATAGGTGGACGGTGGCGGATCTAGGACGATTTTGGATGCATGCGGACGAATATATTTAACTTCGTGTGATTTGGGCGGTGGTCTGATTGTATTGTGTGGTGGATGAATGTTGTGTGTGTGTGTGTGTGTGTATTGACTCTTTTTCTATGTGATGACTTTCTGATGGATGGTATTGTTGGAAACGCGTGCGTGTATTGGTAGTTCATGATTGAGGGAAGACGACATGTGATCGCGAATGGTGTTCTATACCAATGTAGTTATATATATTATCTTTTGTCTCAATAAAAAACTCTTTATCTTCTATTTTTTGATCTTGTCTTGATTGTCCGATTTGGGAGGTGGTCTGATTGTATTATGTAGTGGATGCGTATATGAATGCTGTGTATGTGTGTGTGTGTGACCGTTATGTGTGTATTGACTCTTTTTGTATGTGATGACTTTGTAATGAATGGTATTGTTGGAAACTCGTGCGTGTATTGATAGCTCATGATTGGGGGAAGACTACATGTGATCTCGAATGGTGTCCTGTACCGATTGAGTTATATATATTATAATCTTTGCCTTCTATTTTTTGATCTTGTCTTTTTTGTCTCACTTGATAATAGTATTAGCTAAAAAAAAAGGGGGGAGGGATTGAGGGCTCTGCGTGATTGGTTATTTGGGAAAAAGAAAATGTCACTGAACGTGAATTCAAGTGACCAAGCATTTGGTGTATGAATTGTCACTCAATTTTTTTCCAAAAAAAAAAGTGTTTGATCTTGCTGTCAAAACAAAGAAACATCGGAAAGGGCAGAAAAAAAGACGGCGTGGGTTGAAACTCCAATCTGATTGGCTGAAATTTGGATTTTCTGTTTTTAAAAAAAAATGCTAAAACCTATTCAATACGTTTTGCTTACTCTTCTTTTTTTTCTTTTATTTCTCAATATTCTTTCAACCATGGCGACTTGCAATCTTGGATATAAATACCACCAACCTACTGTCCCTTTTATGCAACAATATCAAAAACAACAACTTTTTACTTTTATCTCACCCACCCACCCACATATTTACACCTCTTAGCTAGAATGATGCAATCAGGTGATTATACTTGGATCTTCGGACTTGGTATGGTCTTTTCCTTTGCCGATGCTGTAAGTCACTCGCTCGCTCTACCACTCGTGATATCTTGTATACTCATTACTTATTATTATTATCTATTTTAGTATGGTATAGGTGCCAACGATGTTTCGAACGCATTTGCAACATCCATCTCTTCTGGTTCCTTGACTCTTATTCAAGCAGCCGTCATTGCGTGTTTCACTGAATTCTTGGGTGCCTTACTCTTGGGCTCTGGGACTTCCGAAACTATCAAAGGCGGCATTCTGTCTGTTGCAAACTTTGCTGAGCAACCAGAAATGCTTATGCTGGCCATGTTGTGCGCTGTCTTTGGATCTGCTGTCTGGGTTGTCTTTGCTTCTAATAGAGGTTGGCCTGTCAGTACTACTCATTCTATTGTTGGCGCCATTTGTGGTGTCGGTATTGCTGCGTAAGTACTCATATCATATTATATACATATCATGTCCTTCAAACTCATCTTTTTTTTATTATTATTACATATTAGTTTTGGTGGCGAATCTCTCAAATGGGAATGGGGTGGTATCTCATCTATCATCACTTCTTGGTTTTTATCCCCTGTGGCAGCCGGTCTTGTCGCTGCACTACTATATACCATTACCAAGCATGCTGTTTTAAGAAGAGCCGATAGTTTCGCCTGGGGTCTTCGCATGGTTCCTATTTACTTCTTCTTCACCATGACCATCAATGCCTTTTATATCATCTACAAGGGTGCTCCTGGTACGGATGCTGCCAGTTTATCTGTTGGCATTGTTGTTGGTATCTCCTTTGGTGTCGGTGCTGCCTTTGCCTTCTTTGCCTGGTTTTTCTTTGTGCCCTGGGTCTGTCGCCGTGTCAAGGATCATGAAGATTTGCGTTGGTATCATGTCTTTGTCACTCCCTTCTTGTCAAAACGCCCAACACTCCAACAAGCTGATCCTGAAATGCATGCTCCTACTGCCGCTGCCGCCCTTACACCCCCCTCCTCGCCTTCTGCTACTGATGCTATCGACGAAAAGATCAAGGACACCATCCCAGCAACCAAAGAACAACAACTCGAAGAAACAATGGAAACCACAACTACCGCTGAACAAGAGAACCCAACTATCAAATCCAAGTTATCTCAACTCAAGGCAAAAGCTGTCAATGCCGCCATGCATGGTCTTCGCCAAGATGTCCGAAATTTGGGAAGTGATCATCTCAAAAAGGTCCATGCCGCTGCTATTCTCTATGATGACGATGCTGAATATCTATTCTCCTTCTTGCAAATCTTGACAGCATGTATGGCCTCCTTTTCTCATGGTAGTAATGATGTTAGCAATGCGGTGGGTCCTTTGGCTTCTATCTTTGACATTTGGCAAAATGCTAGAGTGGATGTTGCTGGTACCGTGCCCGTCCCTGTCTGGATTTTGGCATATGGTGGTGTTGCCATTGATATTGGTTTGGTTACTATGGGCTACAAGGTAAGAAGCATACAAAGAGAAATCAATCGTTATCATCAACTTGCTCACATTTTTTTCTTTCTTTAGGTGATGCGAAAAATGGGGAACAATATTACCTACTTTACTCCTTCTAGAGGCTTTTGTGCTGAATTAGCTGCTGCATTGACTGTATTGACTTGCTCTAAACTTGGCTTACCTGTCTCCACCACCCATTGTATTACTGGTGCTACTGCTGGTATTGGTCTCTGTAACGGTAATTGGAGAGCCGTGAACTGGAAAATGATTGGTTGGTGTTTCTTCTCTTGGATCCTTACTCTTCCTGCCGCTGGTCTTTTGTCCGGTCTATTATACGCCTTTGGTTCCAATGCTCCCAAATTCGTTTGATTTGTATCTATTGCTTTTTTTTTAGTGTAGTCTTAGATTTTTTATTTTACATGTCTATATTCATCATACCGTCATACCTGCATTTACACTTCCTATTTTTTGATTTTGTTAATAAACTACCTTTGTATATTATTTTTTTTGTTCAAAAATAGTACCGTCCTCTCATTGGCCCAAATATCTCAGCTCTGCCTTCTAAAAATCCACCAACCTTTTTTTTTCCTTTACCTCTATTCTGATTGTTTAATTATCATGTCTTCGAAAGATCCTCGTCGTCCTGACAAAGTCGTCGCTTTCCATATTCCTCGTGCAACTGAAGAAGAAGCCTCGGACTGGAACGGAAATATCGCCATGGTGACTGGTAAGTGAAATGGATCAATTGTGTTTTGTACTCTAAATCTCATGCCTCTCTCTCTCTCTCTCTAAGCCATGGGTGGTGTCTTCTTGCGGGTAAGTTTATAAAGAAGAAGAAGAAACATGCACGGAAAAAGTGACTTATTGGAAACTATTTGCGCGGTATATATCAATAGAATAAAGTCAAGGCACTTCCTTGGGTCTCTGGTTACTTTGGTTTGTCTTCTCTCTTGAATGGTCGAAAATCTATCAAAAACAGCGACTCTTTCAGTGGAAGTGGTGCATTGTAAGTAGGTCCCCGAAATATATTCATATATGCTAGTGAAATTGACCATATGTTTCTTGTTTACCCATACCGCTTTTTTTTCTCACTAGGATTGCTGTAGTATCGTTGGTGACTTATTACATCAACGTTTATATGGGCCATAAACGTGCAGTGGATGCTTATGCTACGGACACTGTTGACGAAGGTATAGGCGCTGCTATCTAGATGAACTGGTATTTTGGCGTGTATGACTAGTTGTTTATATTTTAGACATATTAGTTGTTTTAGATTTGGTCTTACAGTTGTGTATATATTTGAATTTGAAATAAAGATAAGTGAGGTGTAGATTGGAACAAAGGCGAATTCAACATGGGCGTATTGGGGTTTGGGCTGGGGGAGGGGAGAGTTGGTGTTAATGGTAAAACCTATATTGTTGATGGTTTTTCCGTTACTAGTGATGAGTGATGAGTGATGATGGCGTTGCCGTTACTAGTGATGATTGATGTTGGTTAGATAGAATTGTGATTAGTCGTGTTGCATGAATTTTGGACTCGGTCAAGCCACCGATTTTTTATAATAAACGGATTTTGAAGCGGATGTTTAATTTGATTACATTATTTTATAGGGAAAAAAAGTCAGGACTCTTTTACCACTACTCAATTTTTTTTTTATTTTACCTTTATACTCAACAATGGGAAAAGCAACCAAGCCAAAACAAAAGTGTAAGAATAAAGGGAAACAACATGTATATACATATGCTTTAACTCACGATCTCACTTGTGATGGTTTTTTTTTGTAGATCAAATCGATGCCAAGAATATCTCCAAACACGCAAAATCCATGGATCCGGAAGATGCGAAGTCAGGTAAAAACACATGCATGCACTCACCTTGAACAATCGCTTGATAAGAAATATTACTCACCGATTATTATTTTTTAAAATGTCATTCATTAGCCAAAGAACGTATGGAAAGTGAACTTCATTTGCTCAAACTACGAAAACAAACGATCGCCTCACCTACGAATGTGTCCAAACCAAGCAAGACAGTGATCAAGAAAAAGGCTGTCAATCTCAAGAAACAGAAGAAAACTGCACGGGCTTTGTTAGTGGCTGACAAGGAAGAAGCTAGACTTCAACGCACTTCGGC
>JAFHAR010001092.1:0-11492 GCA_019677225.1 Absidia healeyae | reverse complement strand
AAAAAAAAAAAAAAAAAAAAAAAAAAAAAAAAAAAAAAAAAAAAAGGTCAAGGCATTAATCATGTGTTTTATTTCATTGAAGCATTGATAACAATAAATATTTTTTTAAAAGTAAAAATAAATAACTACAATTGTGATTGTTTTGTGTAATATAACTAATGTATGAATATGTCAAAAAGATAAAACTATATAAATGGGATGTAAAAAGATGATATCTATGATTCGTCCATGGCATCACCATCGGCAGCAGTAGAAGATAGGGAGACATTGTCGAATTGTAATGATGTGCATTCCAAGGTGGATAAATTGATTAAGGCAACCGTACCTGTTTCAGCAAACGATGGGACCAATACCACGCGTATCTTTTGTTTGTCAGGACCTACAAAATAAGACCCATAAAAGTGAGCTTGTTGTTGCCAACCACTAACCCGCCCCACCCCCACCCTATTTTTTTTTTTACCTTGTAATAGTCGTGAGTCAAATTGAGGTTGATTGCCAATAAAGTACACATGAGGACATTCATTGAGCAGGAAAGGGTCATGATTTTGGAATGGATGGCACCCTATCAAACATGTGTAAAAAAAAAAGTTCAGATGTCCGTTCAGATGAGATATTATATTCATACATCCTACTTACATAAGGTATCCGGAGCAGAAGGAGCCATATGACGCCAAAACAGTGTTTCTTCGGCCATTTTCAGTCTATCTTCACCTTCCATATATTTGTATATATCGTCAATGTTCTGTCCAGAAGTCCCTAAAATCCTATAAAATCATGATCCAAGTTAGTATGTTACATTTATCCTCCACATATATCATAAACGTACAAGGCTCCATCCATCTTGCACCAATATGGGTTAGTCACTGCATGGAAAGAAGATAGTTTTTTCGATTGATCAAAGAGGAAGCGTTTGAGGGGTTGCTGAGGCAGGTGGATTCCAACAGGATCTTGTCGACCGGACATCAGATCAACATCCGCAGTTGTACACAGTTCACTGATAACTTGATCCAGCTGTTGCATAGGTGTGGCATCGTACGAGGTAGCATCATAGCCATATATTTTCTAGAGTATAAATATAAAACAAAGCAAATCATTATATGATAATAAAAATATAAATTCCGCGCATAACCCCTACCCCACTTTTCACTTACCTTTTTACCAGTTTCAGCAATAACAGGAGGAGATATAGAGTTTCCAGCAATGATAATACGTGAGATGGAAGAGCTGTCAGTTTGATCCTAAGTAATAAATAAAATAAATAAGACACATGAGACCGCAAGACAAAAAACAATAACAATATTTTCGAGTTTTACCTTCCCACTGCCAAGTTCACCAGATAAATATTCTGTCAACAATTGAATGTTCAAATCCACATCAGCCTTGGACCCAATGTTGAGTCCTGATAATACTGCAAGATACTTGTTCCCTAAAAATATAATACACACAAAATCATCAATAAGCTACCCAATAAATGGTTCCTTCATTTTGTTCATTTACCTGTGCTGTTGTCATCTTTGTTAGAATGGGGTAGCGGTTGTTGCGGTGGCAAGCCAGGATAGCACACTTCAAAGACTTCAAAGGCACCTGATGCTGGATCTTCTTTCCCAAGCGCTCCAACAACCATTCCTGTCACCAACATTTCCTTGTTCAACTTTGCACCGGTCAACTTGACACGTCCTGATTCGTCTTCCAAAGATACAGCGTCCATGTCTGATCGGTATTTGTCTGGTATAGGTGGCATAGTAATATTGCTCTAAATTGTAATAGTAATAAAAATAAAAAAAACAAGAGTGTGTGCGTGTAAGTCAAACAATATAGATATTATCTTTTTTTTTTGTATGAGCTTACTTCCGCTAACAGATCCTTCAGTACGTTCGGTTTCAACCCCATGTCAATATATATGGTACCAATGATAAAGCACACATCACCAGTTTGGACGTCCAATGCTTTTGGTATGTAGGTTGGTTTTTCTATATAAATAAATCAAAAGTCAATGACGGAAAATACTATATTCCATTGCAGTTCTCCCCCCCCCACCCAACCCCTCCTTCCAACTACATCCCCACATTCTACAAAACTAGGTCTTTTCCCTTACCTGGATAAGATTCCCATCGACATTTTGCTGCTTCAAGTACAATTGGTCGCAAATACCGGAGTCGAATGAAGTAAATGCTGGCGTATTGTTTTTGATAAGTATGGTCGCCAATGATAAGTGATTGTTGTAGTTCCGAAACTTGATCATATTCAGAAGCATGTCGTTCGATCTTTGGGTATGATTGTTGAAAATCAGGTGCCGTACAAAATTGTTCACTAAAGAGAAGAGGGTAAAATAAAACAAAAAGAAAAAGTAATCAGCACCACTAATAAATACGCACATGGTAAATATATTTTGTTTTACCTATCAGCCATGATCAATATTGACAAAGTAGGAGAAAGGACGTGAATAAAAAAAAGTCGAGGACGCGACCTATTTTTTCCAGAAAAAACTAAATTTCAAACCCAGCTGCCTGGTAGTTTTATTTGTAAAAGATAAAATAATGTGAGATATATACAATACATAAAAAATACAAGATGATAAAAATAGAGAGAAGATATAAACAGGAGAATAATAAATATAAAGGGGAGGAGGAGGAGGGGAGGGTAAAAAGTTGTATCTATAGTAAAAAATTGACATCAATGCACACCATAATCCCAAATTCTAACATCACCATCATCAGACGCTGAGATGATCTTGGTATCACCTAGAGCAATAGCAGTAACCGGTCCATTGTGACCTTCCAGAGCATGCATACACCTTCCACTATCCATATCCCACACGCGAATGGTCTTGTCGTGCGATCCACTAACAACACGTAGAGTATCGTAAGCCAATCCCCAGACACCTTCCACATGACCAAACAGCGTTCGTACACATTCACCCGATTTCAAATCCCATTGTTTTATTGTATTGTCCAATGATCCAGTCAAAAGGAGAGGCGCATTAGAAAGTTCTGATGAAGTTGATGCTGTTGTTGTTGATTTGCCACCTGCCGCTTTTCTAGCCGAATCACCTGTCGTTGTCGTTTCACACCCAGGTCGGAATTCATTGTTCGATCTACGTTGCATTGCATCAATAGCCATTTCTTTGTCCAGGAGCCGATGAGTGAAATTTTTGGGACTTGGGATAGCAATTTGGACTTGACCAACATGACCCTTGAATTCACGGATACATGTACGAGTTTCAAGATCCCAGAGACGCACCGTTGAATCATCACTACCAGACACCAGCATATCTTGTTCGCAAAGTCGCACAGAGTTGACCCATTCCGTATGTCCCGTCAGAGTATAGCATTCACCCTTAAGGAAATTCCACACCCTAATAGTATGATCCGTGCCCCCAGATACCATCAAACGAGAATCAAAATGTAAAGAAAGGACGCCGCCCGTATGCCCCTCTAATGTCCGAATGCATTCACCCGTGTGCCAATTCCAAATTTTCGCAGTATGATCCATTGCCCCCGTCACCAGCTTTGCTTCGTCAAATTGTAATGCCCGGATACACCGCGTATGACCCTTGAGAATGCGTATAAGTTCGCCCGTTTCCAAATTCCAAATACGAATCGTCTTGTCGTAGGAGCCAGTCATCACCACATTGCTCGAGTCGCAAAACTGGACACACATCACGCCATCGGTGTGACCACTAAGAATTCGTACCGTGCATTTGTTGTTGCGCCAATTACGTTCAACCATGAGACGTTCGCTATACACTTCTTTCCAAGGGCGACGTCGAAGGACCGCCGTGGGTGCCGTTGCTGGAGGAGGTTTTAGCGAGTTGTCGTTGTCAAATGAATCGAATGACGATGATGATGATCCCACTTTGATTCGTTTATTGTTGTAGTTGTTGTTGCTTTCAATATTGTCGTTCGTCGACATTGTTGAGTTGTCTTGATACGTCATAGGTCCACAAGGCGTTCGAAGAGGATAATCGGTAGAAGAGGCTGATGATGATAATGGTTGTACAGTGCTGAAAGATCGTTTGCGTACAGTTTGTCGTTGTCGCTGTTTGTCCAATAACGGTAATCCCCATCCACATTTGGTGCATTTTTTGTCGATGTGTTGTTCACACATTCGGTTCCATAAAATATCATCATCCGCCAAGGCCCGCCAAGTCCGAGATACTTGAGCAGCATTACAAAGGGATTTGGCGTCCATGTAAGAGAAAATTTGTAGCGAGGTTTCTTGAGGCAAAATAGATACAAAGTCAATACGAAGGAGAGGCTTGATTTCATCATGCAAGAAAGAGAGTTGGGGCATACAGCAGGTGGATAGCAGACCTTTGAGTATTAGCATTCTTTGATCAGCAGGTGCAGCAGAGAATAGCGACCAAATGTGGGTAGTAGCTGCTCTATCGTTTGTACCAAGTTCTTCCATTTGCTATTTTCGATAAAAGCAATCAAGTATAAGAATTGCATTAGTCATCATGTTTTAAATATCTGTAAATCTTTGTTTTACCTTTTGCACTAGATTGAAATCAAAAGAATCAGGCATACGCTTTTTGATCAAATCAGGTCGATGTCGATAGCATAACTTTCGTGCGGTGGAGACTTGAGATGGTATATGTCGAGATAAGAAACCATGAATTGAGGGAGGTTGATCGTCCAACGTATCGTTTTGTTTTTCCTTATCCTTCATTTCTTGTTGAATATAATTTCCAGAGTAAAAGTATAAAATGTAAAAATAAAAGAAACAGACAATTTAAAGATAAAAAGAAGTGGGGAAGGTTGGTCTTTTTGATAAAAGAGACGCCCGAAAAAAAAAAAGATAATCTGGGCTTAAAATATATTACCAGCAAAAAAAAAGTCGGGGTCTAAAAAATGTACGTGCATTTTTTACGAACTTGATATGTATCACTATGTACCATGGTATATTCAAACAGTATCCACCGTTGTGCGAGCACCCAGGGGGGGTACAACCCATACAACAGAATTATACCCCTTCAGTCCTTCATCGTATCGCTCTCAGTCTATTTTTAACACCCAGGCACCATCCTCAGCCCAATCACGGGAAAAAACATACAAAAAAAATTCGTGTCGAATTGCCACATTGTCAAGCCTTTCACCTCTAGCTCCCCCAAATGTTACCTTGTCCATCCATCAAAGGTCTACTACACACTTTATATGAGTCCCAAAACGACAACTTCAATTTACGTACAGTACAATACAACAGCGTACAGCGTCGTATGGCCTGAATTTCATGTTTTTTGCCTCTAGCTTCCCAGATACCACCTTGTCCGCCCAAGGTCGACTAATATAAAACATGGTCTCAGATCTGTTACACACTTTATATTAGTCACCAATGACGGTAGCTAATGTACTGTCGAGTGACATACAACCCGATTTTCATGCATTTCGCCTCCAGCGCCCCAGATACTGCCTTATCCACCTAAAGTTGACTAAAATAAACCAAGGCCTTAAATCTACTACACGCTCTATATTAGTCACCCAAAACGATGGCCTCAATGTATAGTACATCGAACTATAGGGCTTTTTCAAAAATCGAGAAATGGTAAAGGGCACCTGCCTCCCCCTTCTTTGGCAATAATTTCAGGGTTTAATTCCTCAGCTGAAATTTTATTTTTTGGTTGTGAAATCGAAAAAGAAAACTGAAATTTTGTTTTTGTACCAAAACCATAATAAATACCTATAAAGGCCCCCAGGCACCTTGCACGTTCTATTTGCTACGTATGGACCCACTGTTACTAGTAAAAAAATCTGTACTTTTGGTTCCAAGTTATAGACCCAAAAATTAAATCGTCGGCGGGGATTTAATTTGCGACATAATGGCACTCCCCCGTTTTACCGCCCTTTTTTCTTTCTTTCTTTCTTTCTTCTATTCTTTCATTCTTGTATCTTATACTTATATACCAAACCTTTTTATATGTCTCATCCTATAGGTGATGCAGCTGGTTACTTTGCAAAGAAGAAAGAAGGCTCTACTCAATCAGCTACAGCACTTGGTTTGGTGGTACCTCAACAACACCAATCTCCTGATTCTATTTCAGACGATCAACTTTCACCGGCTTCCCCAGAAGGACGAACGGCTAGGCAACAAGGCGACGGCAACGACCATTTCGATCCACGAGCACAATGGCAACGTATGATCAACAAATTGTCCTTCAATGGTACCGACGATCCCAGCTCACATCACCCACGATTCCAACCTCCTCCTTTCTCTTCCTTCCAGCATAAACTGAAAAAAGACCATGACAGCATGAGCGACAATGATAGCAACTCGGTTAACGAACATCGCCCTATTGAATTATCATCCATAATGGAACCTCGATTCAGAAAACAAAAAAGACAGCAACAAGAAGAAGACGATGCTACTTTACCAACACCTCAGGAGTTGAAGAATGCATCTGCAGTCGACAACAATGACTTGACTCCTAGTACTACCGATACGAACGATGACGATGACGACAATCCCACGCCAAGAACCAAAAGGGACAAGACCAACTATTTTAGGCATCCATTCTCGCCTGATACATCGTCGTCACCATCTCCACTTCCCCTGACATCCACACCACCACCCCTTGCCGCTACTGACCCAGACCATCACCAGCTTTCCCCACCAAGTACACCTTTACCCAAGCAGCGTCACGGTATCTCAACAATAACAGGCTCTGAACCATTGGATGATGAACGGCAGCAGCAGAACAACAGCAGGAACGACTATGATGATGGCAAGGCACGTTTGCATTGGGGAAAGACATTGGACAAGATTCGCCTTATTGCTAACCTACAAAAACCTCATGTGGCTCAATCTAGTGCTGATATGGACGCCTCCACCTCTCTGGTACCTTATTGTTCTGCCCTCTTTGACCCTCCATTTGTGGCCTTATCCAAAGATACGCATGGACGACGGCCGGTAATTGAAATATAATATATTGATTCATGCAATTCAAAACCCACTTTTATTTTGTTTTCTTTAGCCGCCCATTCTTCTTCAATTCCTTCACGTAAATACCTCAAAAAACTCTATTATGTATCTTTATTTATCTTTATTTATTTATTTTGATAGTTGGATATCACGGACTCGGTATTGGAAACACAAGGCATCAACCAATGGGTGTTTCGGGTGGAATTACAATATGGCGATGTGAAATGGGTCATCCACCGTACGATTGCCGATTTTGTGTCCCTCCATTATACTCTCAAGATCAAGGCCAACATTATGGACAATGTACCAGCTCCGCCAAATTTCCCCAACCAGCTTCAATCATGGATCCATTCAGCAAGAGAAACCTTTTGGCCGGAAAACAACGACTCGGGACGACATGACGGTGGTGCCGGTGACGAGGAACACAATCGTAGGAACAACAACAACAAAGAAGAAGCATCTCATCATCGCTCTACCATGGCACTTCAACGACGCCGGGAATTGACCACGTACCTCCGCCAACTGTTGAACCGCGCCCATATGTTGGTCAGCTATGATATCTGTGAATTCTTGGAAATCTCGGCGATCAGTATTGTGCAAGACATGGGCTGGAAAGGCAAGGAAGGCTACTTGGAAAACCGCATCAATTTTGTCATTCCTCGGCTTTGTCACTTCTTTCGTCCACATCTTTGGCAAAGGGAATGGGTGATTCTTCGTGATTCGTAAGTCGTTTTGGTTTTGTTATTGTCTCATTGTTGTGTGTGTGTTGTTTATTTGGTTTTTGCTTATCCCTTTTTTTGGGGGGGTTATATATAGATTTATCACCTTTTGTACGGATATTGGCTCGACGTCGCCTACAGATGTATTAGTACTGGACAAAAGCTTCCGTCTCTCTACGAAACATCCCGGAATTTTCAGCCGTTACCACCACCATATCACTATATCCAACAACTTCAGGCGTATTGAAATCAAGGGTAGCAAGCGACAGATTGATGAATGGATGGATGGGATTACCAAGGTACAAGAAGAAAGTCCGTGGGTCAAAAATCATCGATTTGGTTCGTTTGCTCCGATCCGTTTTGATTCAAAAGTGAAATGGTTTGTCGACGCTGAAAGTAAGTACTAATATGGGGGGGGAAGATGAAGAAAAAGAGAAACTTACAGTGTTTTTTTTTTCGTGGGAGGGAGTTAGATTACTACAATGCGGTGGCGGAAGCTATATTATCTGCAAGAACTGAGATATATATTTTGGATTGGTGGCTATCCCCTGAATTGGTAAGACCTATACACCCTTTATATGTTATATTTTAATGTTGATGTCTCAATTTGTATCTTTTGTTTTTTGAATAGTATTTGCGGCGACCTCCCGAGAAGAATGAAGGATTTAGAATAGACAGACTACTACAACGCAAAGCTCGCGAAGGTGTGATGATTTACATTGTGATTTACAAAGAAATGTCTGTGGCGCTCCCCATCAACTCGGCTCACACAAAATCCTGGCTGCAAAATTGTCATCCAAATATCATAGGTAAGGAACTTTTGTTTTTATCATTTTCAGGGAAAACGTATTCAATTCTTTGTTATTTAATATATATATTACATATAGTGCAACGCCATCCAGATCATCGCTCAATTGATAATAACGTACTCTTTTGGTCTCATCATGAAGTAAGTTGAACACGTATATACGGTTTATAGGGTAGCTTGGATCTCACGCTCTATCTTTTTTTTTTTGGGAAATCAGAAGGTGGTTATTGTGGATAATCGTTTGGCGTTTCTCGGTGGACTTGATTTATGCTATGGGTAAGTATGAGGTGATATAGTGTATTGTTGAATGAAACTGATACTAACCCTTTTTATTATTAGACGCTACGATGCGCATGACCACTCAGTAATCGACGCTCCAGCAGAAGGTATTGAACATGAAATGTTCCCTGGTCAAGATTATTCCAATCCCCGCGTCAAGGATTTCGCAAATGGTAACCAAAAAAAAAAGGTAGGGGGTATGTGAATCTATCTCTTCTAATCTTCTTCTTCTTCTTTTTTTATTAGTGATCAATTATGACCAGACCCTGGTAGATCGAAAAATTACAGCAAGAATGCCTTGGCACGACATGTCGATCGGTGTGGTAAGTTCAACATTGCACAAGGTTTATGCAAATCACGCGACCTAACTGGATTTTACTGTTTCTATAATTAGGTTGGACCTGCGGCCCGTGACGTATGAAGATGATGACACTTTGATCGACTCACTTCCTCATGCAATTTTTTGTTTTTTCTTTGTTAGGTGGCCCGGCACTTTGTTACTAGGTGGAACTTTTTGAAAGCAAGCAAAGGAATGCATCGGTCATCTGTGCCGTTCTTGATGCCTAAGGGTGAATACGTGGGTGCCAGGGACGAATCCAAATTCAAAGGGACGTGTCGAACACAAGTGTTGCGAAGCTCGGCCGAATGGAGCTCGGGGATTGAACGAGAAGTACTCACAAAAAAAAAGATGCTATTGATGACTGACTGACTGGCTGACTTGATTTATTTTATTTATTTTATTTTTTTAGCATTCTATCTATAATGCTTATATGGAATGTATCACCAAGGCGAAGCATTATATTTATATGGAAAATCAATTCTTTGGTAAGAATTTTTTATTACTGCTGTTGTAGGAACCGATTTGGTATTGATTTTTATTTATACATTGACAGTAAGCTCAACGACATATGACAAGGTGCTGCGAAATAAAATTGGTCAAGCAATTGTGGAACGTATCAAAACAGCTCATGCAAAAGGTGAAAAATTCAAGATATTTATATTGATTCCGCTCATTCCTGCCTTTGAAGGTGATTTGGCTTCAAGTGATGCGTCCGCTGCAAGGTAAAGTACTCTTCGAAAAAAAAAAAATATCTTAACATTTTCCACTCACTTTCCCATCTTTTTTTTTATCCAGAACGGTGATGCATTTCCAGTATGTCTCCATCTCCCGCGGCGGCAATTCCATCATGGAAAAACTTGTGGAGGCTGGGATTAATCCATCGGAATATATTGGGTGGTACTGCCTGCGCAACTGGGCAAAGAACAAACCAACCACCACCACCAATGATCCTCGGGAGGATAGTGGCACTGCTGTAGACCAACAACAACAACAACAACAACAACAACAACAACAAAGAGCGTCGGCCGCAGCGTCTTTTGACAATCCACCATCATCACTGGATCCCTCTCCTCCAACTAGTACATCTTCCACCACTCACGCACAACCCATGATGGCTACCGATACTGTGGTCAACGATCCTCTTCAAAACAAAGATTATATCAACGCTGCCAATGACGATACAGAAGACGACCGAAAACATTATGTCAGTGAACTGATTTACATTCATGACAAACTTTTGATTGTGGACGATCGTATTGTTTTAGTTGGATCTGGTGGGTCTTCGAGGCTGGTGTATTGAAAACCGACGATGACTCATCTCTTCTTTTTATATATATATCTATATAGCTAACATCAATGATCGTTCTCAGCTTGGAAATCGGGATTCAGAAGTTGCCATGTTGATTGAAGATACTGAACTTGTCGAAACATATATGAATGGAAAGAAGGTAAAAAAAAAAGGACACATTAACGACGGTATCATCGAACAACTCTCTCTTTTTTTTTTAGTATAATGCATCCAAATTCGCGCTTTCTTTACGATTACAGCTGATGAAGGAACACCTGGGATTACTCGAATGCGACGATTGGGATAAATACCTGGCGAATAATAATAGACAACATGTTGAAGCACCGCCTCCTCCTGCGACGCGACCCATCCAACCTAAAACAGCAACCGAAGCCGAAATTCATCAATACGAACAGATCCGACCTGATCAAGTACTAGATGACGAATCACCCAGCAACGCTGCCCAGCCAGTTACCCCAATGATCTCGGACGACAAGCGCGCACTGGATCCTCTCTGTGACCAATTTTACTACAATGTATGGCGCCGAACAGCAAAATCAAACACGTTGACCTATCGTGATCTTTTCCGATGTGTACCTGACGATACGGTGACAACCTTTCAACAGCATCGTCAGTTCTTGGCCGATGTCCCGCATGGTCATGTGGCCGATCCCTCCTTATCCGAACAAGATATTCTCAAGACATTGGCGAACGTGCAAGGCCATTTGGTTGAATTCCCTACCGACTATCTGAAGGATGAAAATATGCTTGGCTCTTTGATTCGCGAAACGGTGACTCCTATGATTATATTTACTTGATTTGTTTGGACAAAAAGCAACACCTACTCTTCCTCTCTCTCTCTCTCTCTATTTCCCATATATTATTGTTCTTTCGCTTATTTGTGTTACTTTACTTTACTTTTACTCTTTTATATTATACCACATCCACCCCGCTTTTTTTACGTATTGATTCCTATTTTTTATCTTATTCTCTATTCATCTCAATAAAAATGTCTCTTTTTTATTTTAGTTTATTCGGTCTTTGACTGTCTTTTTTATCTCTTTGTGTCTGGTTTTTTTTTTTTTTTTTTTTTTTTTTTTTTTTTTTTTTTTTTTGTTTTTTTTTTTTTTTTTTTTTTTT